>JAZDUH010000121.1:0-85000 GCA_036419115.1 Scarus forsteni
ATTTAAAGGCTGAAAAGTGGTCACTGTGCTGTTTGGTATCATGGTGTGTACCACATTGAACATGGACCACAGAAAGCTAAGGAGAGAGCTGTCTCAGGAGATTAGAAAGAAAATTATAGACAAGCATGTTAAAGGTAAAGGCTATAAGACCATCTCCAAGCAGCTTGATGTTCTTGTGACTATAGCTGCACAGATTATTCAAAAGTTTAAGGTCCACAGGGCTGTAGCCAACCTCCCTGGACGTGGCTGCAGGAGGAAAACTGATGACAAACTGAAGAGACGGAGAATACGAATGGAAACCAAAGAGCCCAGAACAACTTCAAAGAGATTGGAGGAGAACTCCAAGGTCAAAGTACATCAGTGTCGGATCACACCATCTGTTACTGTTTGAGCCAAAGTGGACTGAATGGAGGACATCACTGTTGAACACAAATCATAAAAAAGTGAGACTGGAATTGACCAAAATGTTTATTGACAAGCCACAAAGCTTCTGGGACAGTGTCCTTTAGACAGATAAGACAAAGCTGGAGCTTTTTGGTAAGTCACATCAGCTCTATGTTCACAGACACAAAAATGAAGCATACAAAGAAAAGAACACTGTACCTACTGTGAGACATGGAGGAGGCTCAGTTATGTTCTGGGGCTGCTTTGCAGCATCTGACGCAGGGTGTCTTGAATCTGTGCAGGTACAATGAAATCTCAAGACATTCTGGAGTGAAATGTGCGGCCCAGTGTCAGAAAGCTTGGTCTCAGTCACAGGTCATGGGTCCTCCAACAGGATAATGAGCCAAACACACAGCTAAAAACCCCCAAGAATGGCTCAGAACAAAACACTGGACTATTCTGAAGTGGCCTTCTGTGATCCCTGATCTAAATTCTGTTGAACATTTGTGGAAGGAGCTGAAACATGCAGTCTGGAGAAGACAGCCTTCAAACCTGAGACAGCTGGAGCAGTTTGCTCATGAGGAGTGGGCCAAAATACCTGTGGACAGGTGCAGAAGTCTCATTGACAGTTACAGAAATCACCTGATTACAGTGATTGACTCAAAAGGTTGTGCAACAACACATTAAGTTAAGGATAAACAATCCCAGCAATCACTATTTAATGTACCCATCTGAACCAGCATATACATTTGTATCTATATTAAAGCTTGGGTTGGCGATTTGATTTAGATACACTTTTTGTAATACTGGCTAAAATGGTCCTTCTGACCCGATGGTAATCAACTCATAATGTGTTCTTAAAACAGAGCGAAAAATATCAGCTATCTTCAGTAAAAGTAATACGGGGAAAACCCCAACCGATGATCACGCCGGGACACCTGTTTTTACACCAATCAAATCGCCGTTCTGCCCGCCTACTGCTGCGTGCATTTTCCCGGCGTGCACAGACTCGCTTCTTTTGAAAGCCTCACTCTAAATTTATCTCATACTGACTCAAACACAGGCCAGACAGTCCTGTTTGTGATAATTTACCGTCCTCCAGGCCCATACTCTGAATTCTTATCAGAATTCTCTGAGTTCATATCAAACTTGGTCCTTATCTCTGATAAAATAATCATTGTGGGTGATTTTAATATCCATGTCGACAAAGAAAGTGATAGTCTTCGCTCAGCTTTTATGTCATTAATAGACTCAGTTGGCTTTACTCAGTCTGTTAGTGAAGCTACCCATCATTTCAATCACACTCTTGATTTGGTTCTAGCATATGGCCTTGATGTTAATGACCTAAAAGTTTTTCCTGAAAATCCATTTTTATCCGACCACTTCTTAGTAACTTTTAGCATCCTCCTGGAAGATTCTGTGTTTTGAAAAATTGTGAGCAGTAGAAATCTGTTCAGTGGCGCTGGCTAAATTCAAAGAGGCCATTCCTGCTGCCTTAACCTCAATAAATTGGCCAACCGATAGCTGTGATATTAGCTTTAGCCCCAGTCAGCTGGATCAGCTTGTTGATGACTCAGCCAGTCTACTAAGATCCACTTTGGACTCAATTGCCCCACTGAGACAAAACAGTATTAAATGTCAGAGGACAGCTCCTTGTTTTAACTCAGAGACTCGTACACTTAAACAACCCGTAAATTAGAGAGAATGTGGCGCTCTGATAAAAGGAAGAGTCACATATACTTTGGCGAGAGTCATAATAGCTACATGACAGCCTTAAAACATGCTCGAGCTGCCTACTACTCCTCACTAATTGATGAAAATAAAAACAACCCCAGATACCTTTTCAGCACTGTAGCCAGGCTGACACAGAGTCAGAGCTCTATTGAGCCTGTGATTCCTCTAGCCCTGAGCTGTGAGGACTTTATGAGCTTTTTCAATGATAAAATTCTGAAAATTAGAGATAAAATTAGCAACCCTTTATCTCCAGCTGAACCTGCCATACCTTTAAATGTAGTAGTAGTCAGATCTGAGTTACATTGCTTCTCTACAATTAGCCTTCAGGAGCTAAATTATTTTGTCTCCTCCTCTAAATCATCAACCTGCCTTTTACACCCAATCCCAACTAAACTGTTCAAGGAGGTCTTTCCCCTAGTTTGTCCATTGTTGCTGGAGACAGTTAATACATCTCTATCAACAGGCTACATGCCACAGTCTTTTAAAACAGCAGTAATCAAACCCCTCCTTAAAAAACCTAACCTCGATTCACGAACATTAACTAACTACAGGCCTATTTCTAACCTTCCATTTGCCCCAAAGATCCTGGAGAAAGTAGTAGCTGATCAGCTAGGTGACTTCCTTAAAGACAATAGCCTGCTTGAGGACTTTCAGTCAGGATTTAGAACTCATCACAGCACAGAGACTGCTCTAGTTAAAGGGGACATATCATGCTTGTTTCTCTTTTTCACTATGCCAGACTAGGATGCCTGTAAAGCATTTCTGCCCTCAGTACAAGTCATTTAGTTCCTTCATTGCCCCACAATAGCGTTCTAAAAATCCTCATTTTAGGCCATTAACAAGGTCTCGTGGAAATGCTCGGATCTGAGGATGACCTAAAGTTACCTCGCAACGTCACAGCCTTTTGTGCTCTGATTGGTCAGTTATATCGGGGGTTGAGCCAGCCTGTCCTTCTTCTTCGACTGTATTTTCCAGCAGGCTCAAAGCAGCGAGCGCATATTGAGTCCCCCTACAGGCCAGAGCAGGTAATGAGTGACTGTGAGCTGGGGAGCTATAAACCCCTGCTGGACAGATGTGTTCCTTGGTGACGGTTTTGTGGCTAACGGACATCACAGAGGAGGAAGTGTTTTATCAGATTACTCCAATAAAAAGAAAGGTACCTCGTGATGTCACGACGTTTGAAATCTCGCGGACATCTCGCAATGACCTATTTTCAGAGGCATCAAATCTCGTCCTAGGATATCAGAAAAAATACAATGTCTCATTTTTTGAAAATTAAGGGGTTTAAGGTCTTGTTTTCATATTTATTATATTATATGTAAGTATTAAATCATGCATCAACATGATATGTCTCCTTTAAAGTAACCAATGATTTACTTTCAGCTTCAGATGAAGGACTTCTCTCTGTTCTTGTTTTGTTAGATCTTACTGCTGCTTTCAACACCATTGATCATGGTGTTCTCATACAGAGATTAGAGATGTGACTTGAGATTACAGGGACTGCCTTAAATTGGTTTAAGTCCTACTTATCTAATAGATATCAGTTTGTACACGTGAACAAGTCCTCTGTGTACACTAAAGTAAGTTACGGGGTTCCTCAAGGTTGCGTGCTAGCTCCAATTCTCTTCTCTATATATATGCTTCCCCTTGGTGATATTATGAGGACATACTCTGTTAATTTTCACTGCTACGCTGATGACACACAGCTCTATGTATCACTGAAGCCAGGTGAGACAAACCAGTTAGATAAACTAGATGCCTGTCTAAAGGACATCAGAACCTGGATGGCCAGAAATTTTCTTCTTCTTAACTCAGACAAGACAGAGATTATTGTGCTGGGCCCTCGGCACCTCAGAGAATCCTTTTCTAGTGATTTAACTGCCATAGATGGCATTAGTCTGGCATCAAGCACAACTGTTAGAAACCTGGGAGTTCTATTTGATCAGGATTTATCCTTTAACTCTCATATTAAGCAAATTTCAAAAACAGCCTTTTTTCATCTTTGTAGCATCGCTAAAATCAGGCCTATCCTGTCCCAGAGCGATGCTGAAAAGCTAGTCCATACTTTTGTTACCTCTAGACTGGACTATTGTAACTCTCTGCTTTCAGGCTGTCCAAGGAAGTCGCTTAAGACACTTCAGCTGGTCCAAAATGCTGCAGCACGTGTACTGACTAGAACTAGGAGAAGAGATCACATTACTCCTGTATTAGCTTCTCTGCATTGGCTTCCCATTAAATATAGAATAGAATAGGAGGGTTTCAGTCACGTGATTATTATGACGTATGAAGAGGGCGTGGTTTCAGATGGAGGGCAGGAAGTAAACATTGGGTCTATGAAGAAGACCGGCGAACGTTCGTATTGTGCTGATCTAGATCCAGTTTCAAGAAATAGATATAAGCAGTTAATCAACAGATACGGTGGGCGTGATCCATATCTCATGAAGATGAGCGAGTTTTCGGCAGAGACAAAAGATTTACCGGCAATTGAGGCTATCGACATCGCAAACTATCTGGTTCTTCAAACGTCGTACAACACCAAACAGCAGATGAAAGCCTACATAAGTATGGAGGCATACAACTTTTTCAGCGGGTGGGTCCACAACCTTGGTACCAAACTGCTACATGATGGTTCTTGTTTGGTCTTCGCAAGGGTGAGTCGTTCTTCTTTTTTATGTGTTAAGGTGGTAGCAGCTAGCAGTCGCGGCTATGATGTACACAAACCACGGAAACAAACACGCAACAAATCTGAACGGCGACATTAGCGCAACAGTCAAAGAACACAAGGACGTTAATTTGTGATATACTTAAAGCACCCGTAAACAACACAAAACATTGGCATCTTGATTGCTTATCACCGCAAGTTCTAACGTTACTTTACCTCCTGCCCTCCATCTGAATTGCACGCTGTCGCTATGCGACAATGTGACGTCACGTGAAACCCAGCTATTCAAGATTCTTCTCCTCACCTATAAAGCTCTCAGTGGACAGGCACCAGTCTATCTTAAAGAGCTTGTAGTGCCGTACAACCCCTCTAGAACATTACGCTCCCAAAATGCTGGTCTACTTGTGGTATCATCAATCTCCAAAAGTAGTATGGAAGGTAGAGCCTTCAGTTATCAGGCTCCTCTTCTCTGGAACAATTTACCGACCACAGTTCGGGAGTCAGACTCCCTCTCTGTCTTTAAGGTTAGGCTTAAAACATTCCTCTTTGATAAAGCTTTCAGTTAGGGACCAGCTTATAGTTTATGAATTAGTTCATAAATTAGACTCATAGTTAAGATGCAATAGGCCTAGACTGCCGGGGGGGGGGGGATCTGGCACATTGGGCTCTATCTCTCTCTCCCTCCCTCTCTCTCTCTCTCTCTCTCCACATCTGCTTTTGCCCCTTTTGTTTGCTCCTGTACTCGTCTCTGGCTCTGGTCTTGTAGGTGGCCTGGGATCCTTAGTGGAGACTGCCTGCTGCTTTGGAGTCACCAAGCCTCAAAATACTACATTACAGACATGACACATAGTTGGCCATTTTATTAGGAACATTCCATTCCCATTAGCATTATAGCTGTTCATGTAGATATTACCATGATCAATACATCTACAGTATCTATCTTTTATTACCACATAGGCATGAGGTCCCTCTTGAAAATGGGATGTCACATCTCAAGAGGCCTTTAACACATTTATACTTAATGGAGACAAATATGGTAGGGATGCACTTGTGGTCTGGGCATCCATGAGTTCGTCACTACCATAAATTTCTTATTTTCAGTAAGAATATCATTGATTATACTTCCATAAAATGATCACCACAACCATTCAGACATGAGGACCCTTATGAAAATGAGATGTAGCATCTCAAGAGGCTAACCTCCAATAAATCAGATGACAGGTCTGTGTTCATAAACCTGTCCCTAACTTTAGTTCTTACTTTAGTCCACTTGTCTCCTCTTACCTCCCTTCCTTTGCCCACATACCCAACACAGCATGGTGTGGATTTGCTGTTCATCATGAGACTGGGATCCACATTCAAGATTTCCTGCTGCTTAACAGAAGGTTTTTTCTTGCCGCCATGATGGATGGATTCATGATTGGTTATATGGATTCATGTTGGGTGTGGGATGTATATATTTGTATATATATGTATATGTGTATCTTTGTATGGATATATGTATCTATGCATATATGTGTATCCGCAAAATGAAGAGTTCTTGCTCCATTGTAAAGTGTCTTGAGATAACACTTGTCATGAATTGGCGCTATACAAATAAAGATTGATTGATTGATTGATGATACATATCAGAGTCCGCGACAGAATGCTTACCTTTCAAGTTTTGTCTTTGAAAATAAGGGAAGCCCGCAGTGAGCCGTCCCACAAACCCAACCAAGCTCCAGTATCCCTCACATTTTAAGACTCATTTACAAAAAATCTAAAATAAACACTTCGGGCTCTAATTTCGTGGTGCAGCGCAGGGGGCGCAAGCCTGGCGCACCCCGCGCAGTGTTAATTTCATCCGGCGCACCGCCGTGCGCTGCCAATTTGACAATTTGGTAGACCATCTGCGCAGAGGTGGGTGTGAAGGCACACCAAGGGGAGGTGATGGCGCACCAGGGGGAGGTGTCGGCAGATTCATGTTGGCGCAGTGACAATTTCGTGCCAAAAACAGTGCAGAAAGTGCGCTGAAAGCTCGCCAGCTGCAACCTGGTCTAACCTCGGCGCAGGGCGGAGTGCACCCTCCGCAGCTGTAATTTGGTGACAAGCGCACATGTGCGCACACCTCAGAGGCAGGTTTCCAAAGTGTCAGGCACATTTTAATGCAATAAACAATCACAGCAATCACTATTTAATGTAACAGTCTGAACCAGCATATACATTTGTATCTATATTAACCTTCCCGTCACATCTGATGTCGAATTAAAGCCGTTTGTCATCATGGAAACTTAACCTGACGGTAGCTGGAAGTTTGATGCACATCTTAAAAGTCAACAATAAACAGCCTTAACATCTGATACTGAGTAAATATCAGGCTTCTCTCATTTCATCAAATTCAAAGAAAAAAAGGAGAAAAAAGACGAAGAAAAAGGAGAGAAAATAAATGTCTGTCACTCAGGATTTACCTGTTATTTCCCATATTCCTCTATTTTAGTCTTTTTTTTAACGTGCTCTAAAAAGATGGAGAGCATTATTGCAAGGAGGATGAGGAGGAGACACCGGGAGAGTATACAGTTTATCACTAAAGGTTCTGCTATTTGGCGATGACAAACCAGGAGTGCAGGTGGATCGCAAGCATTATGAATGGATAAGCCAGCTGTGGTGTAACTGTCTCTTATTTTTTTTACTCCTATTAATGACAAAGGAACAGATTACATCTGTCCCGGGAGCTGGCCCACACGGTGACGCGCCCCGCTGTCCATTCTCCTGCCGAAGGGACAGCGTCTCCACTGCTGGGTCTTTCCAGCACACTGTTTCCGTAGTGGCGGGGATAATTCAGACCAATCAGACGCTGTGCCTCGGCCGCAGCGCATTTAAAGGCGAGGAGAGGCGCTCATTTGATTGGTGAAGACAGCGATCGGCTGTGTTAATCCCACTCACGTCTATTCTCCTCATATTCTGACATTTAGGCGGAGAGGCAGAGACGTGGGCGTGGACGCGCAACCTCTGCGCCCCTGTGCCCCATGAGTGTGCCTCTCTTGGCACTGCAGGAAACTTGCAAAGTGCGCAGGTCACACCCAGTCCGCGCGGCGAAGACCGGCACAGGCAGGTGCGCCTGCGCTTGCGCCTGGTCTACGAAATTAGAGCCCTTTGTTTTTCTTGGTTTGTTCTGTTGGCTCTAATCTCGCAATAGCTGCCAGCCAGGCTACTGCAGGTGGACGTTCTCGCAAGGCATTTTCTTCTTCTTTGTTTTACGGCGGTTGGCATCCATCATTTTGGAGCATTACCACCCCATTCGGGCTAGAGACAGAGTTCAGTTTTGAGAGGCATAGGAATGTTTTTATTATTATATCATCACACAGGAGATTTACGGGAGAATACTGATACAGGAGGACGGCGGGAAAGAGGATAAAATATGGAAAAAAAGGTTGTTTCATGACCAAAACGTGAGATTTGACAGCTATGTGGAGAATGTCAGAGGAACTACCTATACCCTGATCAACATTGGCTGTGAGTACTAACTAACTTTACATGTTTGTTCTGTGTTTTCTTACCGCTGACTGAGACATGACTTGGTAGAGTGTAAAACAAACACGTTGTGCTGAGGGTAGGCGGAGCCCTGAGGAGATGCTACTTTCAAATTCATGCTAGTTTTCCAAAATCGTCAACCCCAGCTTTAATTGTCTCATCACATCTGATGTCAGATTAAAGCCATTTGTCATAATGGAAACTTAACCTGATAGCAGCTGGAAGATGGATGCACGCATCACAAGCCAACAACAAACAGCCTCATCATCTGATACGGAGTATATATCCAGCTTCTCTCATTTCATGAAATTCAAAGAAAATAGGGAGAAAAAAGAGAGAAAATAAATGTATGTCACTCAGTGTCTTAAGGATTTACCTGTGATTTCCCATATTTCTCTGTTTAAATCTTTGTTCTTAACGTGAACTATAAAGATGGAATACATTATCGCAAGGAGGATGAGGAGGAGACACGGGGTAAGTATATATATCACCAAAGGTTCTGCTATTTGACCAACCAGGAGTGCAGGTGGATTAGCTTGCTGCTTTGTTAAAATGTCTGTCACTTAATTTTGTACTCCTATACATGACAAAGGAACAGATTACATCTGTCCCGGGAGCTGGCCTACATGGTGACGGGCATCGTGGCCTCCTATGCGCGCCCGATGGTCCCTCTGCCATCTCAGTTGCTGTAACAGTGACAGCTGCTCTGTACGTCTCCACCACGTCTTTCCAGCACACTGTGCTGTGGCAGGGATCAGTCAGACCAATCAGTCGCTGCGCCTTGCCCACTGCATTGAAAGGCAAGGAGAGGCGTTCATTTGATTGGTGAAGACAACACTCGGCTGTGTTAAACCCACTCACGCCTTTTCTCCTCCCTCTCTGGCACTTGCGTGGAGGGGCAGGGACGGAGGCGTGGATGCGCTTCTGTGCGCCTCTATGCGCACTGCTGGAAACTCGCAAAGTGCGCTGGACACACCCAGTCGGCATGAAACAGGGCCTGCACCGCGCCTGTGCCTGGTCTACGAAATTAGAGCCCTAAGAAACCAAAAAGTGCAAGTATCGCGGGGAAGTCTGTTACCATAACAGACTTAATTAATTATTCATTTCCTTTTTTTGTTATGAACCTATGGTGGCCAATCTTTGCCAATCAGATTGCTGCAGAAGAGAAATAAAACAGCAGACAGTCATAACACATGAAGTGAGCCATAGGTGTGAAACAAGTGAAAAAAGTGACAACACGTTTGTTCTGATGAAGAGACATATGGGAACGGGCAAACGGGCATGGCCGAAGTTGACATCAACAGAAAAATAACCTGTTATTTATAAAAAGCTCAGGAACACGTATGTCTGAACCTTTGCTGTGAATTGTTTGTTTTTCATGGAAAGCTGTTAGAAGCTCCCCTCAACATGAATTACCCTAAATATTTCAATAAATTCATGAAAAACAAATTACTTTCTTCTTCTTGAAAACTATTTTGCTTAAAAACAAAAATTAAACTCTGATTATGTCTTTGCCCAACAAAGGGACCTGGGAAAAATTTGACTGAACCTTAATTGTAAGGATGGCAGAAATCAGTGATGTTGAGTGACCAGTAATTTCAAACCAAGACCACCAAATTGAATGTTAAGGGTCAAATGTGTTTGGTTTGGGGTCTTGGCAGCTGGAGCCCATTCCAGCTTACCCTTGGCAAGACACAGGAAGCACCCTGGACTAATTCCCTGCCAACAGAGGGCTAACACATAGAGACAGAAAACCGCTTGTGCACACACACCTTAGGGCAAGATAGATTAATCAATAAAAGTAATGAGCATGTTTTTGTAATGAGGAAACTGAGGTTCCTGAAGATAGCCAGCAATCCTCTCAGAAAGGCCTTAATTACCAATTAAGTTGAACCTGCAGCCTTCTAACTGTCAAGCACCCAGACCCCCAACTTGGTCTTGCATTCTGTAAATCTGTCCAAAAGATATTATTCCAACCTTTATTTGGGTAGGAAGAGAGCATGTTGCCCTGCTGTCACAAGCCTCTTGGATTTTTTCAGTGTAAATGTAAAGTTTAGACCACAATGGCCAATTTTGTTGTGTGGAATCTGGGCCATGCCTATGTAAAAAATGTTATGTCAGTCATGATGGATCTAGATAAAATCTCCCTCCTTCTCTGAATCATGTCTGTTTCTGTGTTGCCTCACAGGTTGCTAAAGTCATGCCAGAGGATACGTTCTACTTTTCCATCCTGCGGCACCCTGTGACCATGATGGAGTCTCTCTTTACTTATTTTAAGAGTGAACAAGCCTTCCGTAATGCTCCTAGCTTGGTCAGTTTTCTAGACCAATGCTTAACAAACCAACAGACACCAATGTGCAAAACTAAATACAATCACAACATGCTCGCCTTTGACTTTGGCCTTGAAAACAGCTGGGCATTCGATGCTGAGGACGTGGAGGAGAAATCCCGCATGGCTATTGCTGCCATTGAGAAAGACTTTGATCTTATTCTCATAAATGACTACTTTGATGAATCCCTGATCTTGCTTAAGCACACCCTCTGCTGGTCGCTGGAGGACGTGGTTTCCTTTAAGATCAACAGTCGCTCAAACCAAACCAGACAACCAGTCCCACCAGAAATAGCAGAGAAAATCATTAAGTGGAACTTCCTGGACTGGAGGATCTACCAGCACTTTAACACCACCTTCTGGGACAAGGTGAAGAGGCTGGTTGGAGAGGACAATATGAAACAGGAAGTGAACGCCCTCAGAGAGCTGCAGGCCAAGATGGCAGACATCTGCCTGGCAGACGACGGGGCTGTCGACCCGTCGCAGCTCACAGATCCTGAACTAAAACCTTTTCAGAGTGGGAAGGCTGTTATTCAGGGCTTCAACCTAAAACCACTGACAGATGAAAAAACCAAACAGAAATGTTTGAAACTTGTCACTCCGGAGCTGCAGTACACAAGCTTCCTGCAGGACAAGCAGTTTCCTGTTAAACGCACCCTTTAGCAAACCACAATACCTAACCTTCTGACCACAGGCCAATATTGGCAATATCTAACCTTCTGACAACAGGTCCACATTCAACCTAAAACTACATCCTTTATTGAAAGAGGAAGATTTTTCTGATGTTTTCAGAAAACTCAAAGCTGTATTTAATCTTTCTCTATTAGTCACTGATTGTGGAGATGCCTTGGATTTTTGTCGAAATAAAGAGTTCTGCACAAACATATTACTTTACTTTTTTTGTCAGTCATTTCAATGAGAACCATTGATCCATCCAGTTCGTGTTTCATGTATTTAATCGATCATAATTTGGAAATATTAAGGATAACTGCCAGGGAGAGGGGAGACCAAAGGAGAGTCAGGAAGGGGGCTATCTGCTTCAGAGACTATCGTTAGTAAAAAAAAAAAAACATAAAATAAAATAAAAAAAACTCCTGGACGTGGTCTAAAACAACGAGCTGTAACATGGACACTAATGCTGCAGGCTAACAAAAGTATGTGAGTGTTTGTAAAATAGGTTATTTGTTGTTGATTTTCAATTGTTTATAAAGAGAAACCTGTTTAAAGTTTAAATCCGTTTTTTCTTTTCTTGTAATCACACACTGTTCAAGCATTTATAACATAACAATGACAAATTGTTTGGTAACACTTTCTACGAAGCCCACATTTATAATGCATTATAACTGCATCCATAATGCATTATAATGCATTCATAATGTCTCATAACTACACTTATAAGCAAACAAAATGCTTCATGATGCTTAATATCAACGGTCATAAAACATTATAATGTAATTTATAATGAATAATAATGACTTGTTCCATGGATGCTCATGAATAGTCATGAACACTACATCCATAATGCTTTATGAGGTTTGAAGCCACAACAATCATAATGTATTATGAGAGCATTCATAACACTTCTTAACTACACTCATAATGCATTATGATGCACTATATCAACAGACATAAGACATTATGATATCACTTATAATGAATTATAATGACTAGCTCTATCGATGCTCGTGAATACTTATGAAAACCACATATATTATGCTTTGAGGGCACTTATAGTATTATAATGCACTCTTCACTTATTGCTTAGAATACATTGATTACCTATACACATAACTCAAGTCAACTGTAGTAACAACACATAGTATGTAATAACAGCCTATGCAGTATCATGAGTCATCATTGTGCATTAAGTAAAGTGACATACATATGGATGCATTTATAAGAATATATGCGGCATCTTAAATGATTAGTATGCCAGACATAATAAGACAGTAAATGTGGGTTCTGTAGAAATGGAAACTCAAGGTATTTAAAATACATATTCAATGAAAGAAAAAGACCAAATACATTTTTCAAGTTTATTCAGGGTGTCAAACAAACTAGCCACTATTATAGAAGGTATAAAATACAAAATTTAACTCAAGATGCCCTCCCCTCAGAGGGACATCAAAGGAAGTTTTCTTGGAGCAGCTTTTAAAGTGCATCTTAACACTTACAGGTAAACAGCATAGATATGTACGTAAACACTTAAGGACACGGTCACACAAAAGTATGGTTGCCAGCTGATAAGCTGATCGTAGTGCCAATGCATATTAATGGGAATAAATTTTTACCTCTGCCAAGGAGGTTATGTTTTCGGGAGAGTTTTTCTGTCTGTGAACAAAATAACTCAAAAAGTTAAGGATGGACTTTGATGAAATTTTCAGGAAATGTTCACAATGAGAAAAGGAAGAAGTGATTTAATTTTGGTGTTGATCCGGATCAGCGTCTGGAGCTACCATGACTAGAAATGTGATTTTGGTGAATAACTACTAAACTAGAAATAGATATCATTATGAATCCAAATGCTAATGGTATGTTTTCGTGGTCAATGAATCTAAATATTTAGATGAAATAAAGGTAGGACTACTATTTATGGTAAAAATCACAATATGGGTGAGGATTGTGGTGCTGGCAGAGGTCTGCGCTCTCCGAGCACTTTTCTAGTTTTTAGTTGTTTTTTGTTTTTCTTTTAGTTTTTTCCTCCTGCTCTATTCCCATTGAAATTTGGCAGAATCCCTTCATCAACTGGCAACCATACTTTAGTGTGACCATGCCCTAATAGTACATAACAATACTGCTATCTCCATTTTTTAACAGGAAGGATATTAAAAACAAAAAAAAAATATCTTGCATGATGTCACAAGTACTGCACTGATCACTTTTTAAACAGTTAAGAGTTGAAAAAAGAAGTAAAATAATCTTTCCTGCGCAAGAAGTCGAGACTGGATGCCCTCATTTTTTCGCTGCTCTATAAAGTGCATACTGTACAGTACGTAAACATGTGGTTTTTAACAGTACAAAACATCACCCTCAAACATCACCATAACAATAAACCCCACCCAACACCTTTTCTACACTGGGGTAGCACTGACAATGGGAAGGAGAAGCCTCTCCTCTTTCATTCGACTGATCTCCTCCTTAATTTCTGGGGTCATGGCATCACAGCAGCGGGCAACAAAAGATGACATTTTCTCCTTGCGTTCATCCCAGGACCCCAGGCTTTTGAAGACCTCAGGGAGCAGCAATGCTCAGCTCAGCAATTGGTGCAGTCCTAGAGACAGTATTTCTGTCAGCGCCGACATGCTCGAAGGCGGCCTTCATTGAACCCCCACAGTTGAAGGCTTCCAGAGCCATCTTGTTGCACACGATGATGCCCTTGGTGTTTCTAGCTGCACACAACACATTCAAAACAGGAAGAAAAGAATTTGTTTGAAAATCCTACTCAGTATTCCCTTCCAAACTAAAATTGAGATTTTAAGCTGAAACTGTGTGTACTTATTCAAACTGTAATGAGCAATCTCAAATCCCAATTTACAAAACCTATTCAAGAGGGCTTGTAAAATCATAGGTAGATATGCAGCTCCCATGATCTCTCCATCTTTGAAAGAACAGTGTGGAAGCAAGGCTTCAAAATCACCCAAGACCCAAATAACATCCTCCATAATAATATGAGTTACTGACATCCAGCA
The DNA here is from genome assembly GCA_036419115.1 of Scarus forsteni. Taxonomy (NCBI): domain Eukaryota; kingdom Metazoa; phylum Chordata; class Actinopteri; order Labriformes; family Labridae; genus Scarus; species Scarus forsteni. Next base: position 14,309 of record JAZDUH010000121.1, read on the forward strand.
GACAATACAGGTCATCATACTGTAAGCTCAGCTAGAAATTCTCCTTTGTTTCACTATCAATAAAAGCACTCAATAACCAAGAGGACAATTAAGTATTGCATGTATATATGTTTATAAGTGTGTAACTAAGTTAATTTCTCCTCAGACAATGACAGTCAATTGAAATGAATTACCTCTTGATCGAGTCAAAAGGTCATCTTTGGCCTTAACAGTGGCCTTAGGTGGATGGTGGGAGGAGGATGAAGAGGATGAGGAGGAGTGAGATCTGGGGATCTTTTGGGTTTGTAGAGATCCATGGATGAACCTAAGAGTATAAATCAAGAAGTCAATCATAATGACAGTATTAACATGTAAAGACATGCTAGAGAAGACTGGCACTGGCAGAGCCAGTACAGGCTTTCAGGTCATGAATTAAGTGTTAAATTGCCTTCAGTAATCCAGAAGAGTGCATGATACTGTGTATAGTCCTACAGTGAACACCATAAGTGCTCTGTGGGAACTCAAAAGCAGCTGACTCTGCATTCTGATCTCTAAAGGCACAACAATGTAAGCCTGGAAATCATGTTAAAAGGGACAGTTGACCCCCAAATGCAAAACACATACTCCACATGGAGTGCCATTTATCCATCTAGTTTTAGTTAGTAGCAAGTAACATGATTTTTGGAATTATCAGGCCAAGAAATTTATGTCTTCTCTCAAATACAGTATAATTGAACTTTACTTGTGGTGCTCAAGTGTAACCTGGTTAGTCAGGATAATTCAGAAACCTTGTTGTGAGTAGTTACAAATAGTCAGTATTTAGTTATGACTGAACATGAAACTGCAGCTAAGTAGGAGCTAGCATGGGTGTAGTTCTATCAAAAATAGAAAATGCATCCTACATGACTGTTCACAATACATTGCTATACCTTCAGATGAATCGGAGAGAACCGACTCACTTCGTCATCCTCGTCCAGGATCCTGGATGTATTTTTTAATGGGCGTCCTCTCTGCTTGCATTTGAGAGCTGGAAATGACAAATGAAAAACAAATCCGGAGTTCATATAAACATTAAAAGATTAACTTGAAGGACATTCCCCTCTCCAAGAACTTCATTTTTGCTGGGATTAAGCTACTCAATTTACAATTTAGGCATTTAGCTGATGCTCTAAATCCAGTGCGACTTACATCAAAAAGCATAGCAATTGTAATCTAATGAAAAAATGAAAATATATATCAAGTAAATAATACAATCTAACTTATATGTAAGGTCACTGAGCAGATACCATGGGCTGGTGGAGTCTGAATAGCTGAGTCTTCAAACCATGGCAGCTAGGGAGTGAGTCTACTGCTCAAAGTGCAACAGGGAGATTACTCCACAGCAGGCCTGCACAATATGTCGTTTGAACATACAAGATAGTGCACAATAGTCACATCGCACATGCAAAAAGCATAGCAATTGTAATCTATGAAAATGAAAAATTTCCATTTATTGGGGAAATGAAAAAAAGCAACTGAAATTGAAACCGATTCTATTTTGAACAGAGACATGGCCTCCTGGATCCCTTTTATATACATTAGTCTTCATCATTCACAGATGAACCCCCTTAGCCTGGATTAAACAGTATTATATGAATACAATGGTGTCATTGTGAGTCAACCAAATTCTTCCCAAACAGAGCTATTCAAGTCATCTGGTGAAAATTCTTCTATTTTTAATATCACAATATATATCGCAATATATCGCAAACCCCCAAAAAATCGCAATGTAACTTTTTTCCAATATCGTGCAGCCCTACTCCTGACCACTCTCACCTGTCCCTGAGACATGTAGATAGCCTCCCCCGAAAAACATTAAAAACTGGTTTTCATCCATAGTGTTACAACAAGCTGGTATTTGGGCAAAGCCCCAAAAAACAGGCTCAATTTTCATTAATTTAATATTTATTTCACTGTTAATTATTTTAACTGATGAGACATGGAAACTGTTTCAAATACTAAGACATAGAATTTCTAATACTGTAATCAGAAAAAAATAATTCAATTATGGTCCAAACACTAAAGAATTTAACAGAAAACAGATTTATTAGTTATTCATGATAATAACCATCAAAAACATTTTATTTTTATCAGTATACCTGACCATATGAGAACATGAGAGAAGACCAATGTCCTGATGTAATGTGTAAGGTTTACCTGGTTTTTGCTCCCTCAATGACCCAGCGTTGTAATATTACAACATAGACGCAACAGGCTCAAAATCACAGTTAATAAAGTTATTTCAAAAAAACAAAAAATGGTCACGTTGAAGTCATTGTAATAAACTTAGAAAAATAAAAAGGCATTTTACTTACTTGAATCTTGAGAAATACAGTCCAGTAAAATGAAGAGATGAGTCCAAAGAAAAGTTTACAAGTGGCATGAGTTCTTGGCCTAAAGGCCGGACCCATAATCACATTTATCATCCAAAGGCAATGCAGGGTTAAACAATAGGACTCACTGATCATGTAAATGTGGTCTTTTGAAGAAAAAAATGTTGCTGTTGTTTTTTGACGCCCTTAAGCCTGATGTTGTAGCATCACAATGCCAGGTCTTACAGGGTTAACATAGCAGCTTAATGAAATTGTCACTGTTTCCTACATGCAGGTCTGCAGGCGTGCTGTGCGCAAACTTCGAGTTCAAGGTCAAATGAAAGTTGGTGGCCGTCATTGCTTTGTTATGCTGGACGAAAGCAAATTCTCACACAAAAGAAAGGTAAGATGCATTTTTATGATACGGCGATGTGTGTGTGTGTGTGTGTGGGGGCTATGTGTGTTCGTGTGGGCATGTGTTTCAATTCAAGAAAATGTCATTACAAGTGCATGTAACTATTAATCCAATAATAACAAAAAATATGTTTGACAGTACAATCGGGGGAGAATGGGACCAGCTTGGAGACGGAATAAAAAATGGGTATTTGGTATGCTGGAAGTAGCGCAGACCACCAGGAGACCCATTCTCAAGATCGTCACAAAGCGTTCCAAAGAGCAGCTTCTTCCCATCATACGGCGCCATATTAGGAGGGGATCCAGCATTGTGACTGATGAGTGGAGAGCTTATAGGAGAGCTCTATCAGAGGAAGGTTATGATCACCATACTGTCTGCCACAAGAGACACTTTGTAGATCCCATAACCAGAGCTCATACACAAAACTTAGCCTGGCAAACATTTAAATGTGAGGTTTGGCGTCATAGAGGCAATCGAACGACCAAGCTGCTAAAGGAGCATTTAAGAGTAATTGAGTGGGAGTACTGGCTTGGGAGATCGTGACAGAAATGGCATTCTCGGCGCCTTCTTCATGATATCAGAAAATTTAATGTTCACGAGTATGGATTTCCATATGATCCATATGATGGATGTTCATATGGATTTATGAAAGGTTCTTTGTATTGTTTTATGCCTCTGTTTAAATAGTTGCTTGTTTGTTCAAGCACCCTGAATAAACTTGTATTTGTAAATAAATGTATTTGTTTGTACTATTAGGGCATGGTCACACCAAAGTATGGTTGCCAGCTGATGAGGGGATTCTGCCAATGCATTGCGATAGGAATAGAGCAGGGAAAATTCCCATCTTTAGTCCCACCCCAGCTGGCAGCCATACTTTTGTGTGACCGTGTCCTTAAGTGTTTACGTACATATCTATGCTGTTTACCTGTAAGTGTTAAGATGCACTTTAAAAGCTGCTCCAAGAAAACTTCCTTTGATGTCCCTCTGAGGGGAGGGCATCTTGAATTAAATTTTGTATTTTATACCTTCTATAATAGTGGCTAGTTTGTTCGACACCCTGAATAAACTTGAAAAATGTATTTGGTCTTTTTCTTTCATTGAATATGTATTTTAAATACCTTGAGTTTCCATTTCTACAGAACCCACATTTACTGTCTTATTATGTCTGGCATACTAATCATTTAAGATGCCGCATATATTCTTATAAATGCATCCATATGTATGTCACTTTACTTAATGCATACAATGATGACTCATGATACTGCATAGGCTGTTATTACATACTATGTGTTGTTACTATAGTTGACTTGAGTTATGTGTATAAGTAATCAATGTATTCTAAGCAATAAGTGAAGAGTGCATTATAATACTACAAGTGCCCTCAAAGCATAATATATGTGGTTTTCATAAGTATTCATGAGCATCGATAGAGCTAGTCATTATAATTCATTATAAGTGATATCATAATGTCTTATGTCTGTTGATATAGTGCATCATAATGCATTATGAGTGTAGTTATGAAGCGTTTTGAATGCTCTCATAATACATTATGATTGTTGTGGCTTCAAACCTCATAAAGCATTATGGATGTAGTGTTCATGACTATTCATGAGCATCCATGGAACAAGTCATTATTATTCATTATAAATAACATTATAATGTTTTATGACCGTTGATATTAAGCATCATGAAGCATTTTGTTTGCTTATAAGTGTAGTTATGAGACATTATGAATGCATTATAATATATTATGGATGCAGTTATAATGCATTATAAATGTGGGCTTCATAGAAAGTGTTACCAATTGTTTACTTTTATTTCTCATGAAAGAAGGGTAAAAAATGTATTCAAAGGGCATTTCTTGACACATGCATAGACAATAAAGACAAAAAAGAAGTGTTATGATTATAGTATTAAAGGGGTTAAATGATTTCAATTGTGTGTTCAAGTACTTTTTAAACATTTTGAGCACACTGCAGCAATACCGTGTTAGTAATGATAACCGTGATAATTTTGGTCACAATAAACGTCATACAAAATTTTCATATTTCTACATCTCTAATCAGAAATCACTAGGGCTGTAATCTCCTTTGTTTTCTCTCAACACAAGACTCTTTGCTTTTCAGTCTTCATCAATGAAATGGGCAGTCACTTTCATATAGGACTTCAAAGAGACACATCTGTTATCTTTATCTATTAACTCGAAGCTTTCTATTTTTTACTCCCTCGTATTTTGCCGTTAGTGCATGTGTAATTGTGAGGCGCGCTGACACTGAATATCCAGAAAAACATTGTACCCTGGATATTCATGGGACTCCTTTAGTGTTTCCACACAGAGTTTTATATTAACCACGTTGTTCACTACAACAGACACTTTATTTTCTGCTGGAACTTTGAAGGCATCGGCAACTCCATATAATCGCGCAACGATGTGTGTTCGCCTCTCATTTTTTTTCTCTCAACACAAGAGTCTTTGCTTTCCAGTCTTCATAAATGAAATGGGCAGTCACTGTCATATAGGACTCCACTCGAAGAGACGGACACATCTGTTATCTTTATCTATTAACTCAGAAACGTTCTCTTTTTTCCTCCCTCTTATTTTGCCGTTAGTGCATGCGCTGGCACTGAATATCCAGGTTCCAATGTTTTTCTTGGCCTTCCAGGACACCAATGGGCCTCATATCCTCAGAAATAAAATTGTCAATTCCTTCTGTGTTGTCGTTTTTGCATTTGGGTGTTTATATGAAGCATAAAATCCAGCGCGGACTGGGTGAGGGATCCCGCTGTTGCAGCGGGCAGCGGGCAGAGTGCATGCAGTTATAAAACAAATAGACGGTTATTATACTAGAATATTGAAATGTTCTTAAATAAAAATATTGAAATGAACGATAAATACATTAAATGGTGTTCTGAGACATGTTACCTGTGAAATGGGAGTGCTCAGAACATACCCCCATGTCACTTGATACGTTTCTCCTGATGAAATGAACTGCAGGGCAAAATAAATTGACACATTTGGTAATCAGAATTTTGGTCGACTGAGCTATCGACCAATTAGTTGACCAGTCGACTAGGACTTCAGAGCCCTAGAAATCACATTGATTTATTCTGCTTGAACTGAAACATGGCTGTGCCAGGAGGACATATTCCTCCTGGCACAGCCATGTTTCCCAGTTATGCAAGTACTTGTATATGAAAGACACGGGCCATGGAGGTGGTGTAGCAGCTTTTAACATTCTTGTCTCCTAATCAATCCTAGAGAAATGGCTAATTACACTTCCTTTCCTTCTAAATCTTTCTCATACTGACTCAAAAACCTGCCAGCCAGTCCTATTTGTGATAATTTACTGTCCTCCAGGTCCATATTCTGAATTCTTATCACAGCTCTCTGAGTTCATTTCAAACTTGGTCCTTTATTCTGGTAAAGTACTGATTGTGGGTGATTTTAATATCCATATTGACAAAGAAAATGATAGTCTTAGCTCAGCTTTTATGGTCCTAATGGACTCAGTTGGTTTTATTTCGCAGTTTGCAAAGCTATCCATACTTTTAATCACACTCTTGGGCTTTGATGTTAATGAACTTAAAGTCTTTCCCAAAAAAACTCCTTGTCATCTGATCACTTCTTAGTAACTTTTAGCATATTCTTAGAAGATTTTGCATCGGGCAATAAAGCAGTAAAGAGTAGAAATCTGTCCAGTGGTGCGTTGGCTTATTTAAAGAGGCCATTCTTGCTGCCTTAAACACAATAAATTGGCCAATTGGTAACTGTCATATTAGTTATAGTCACTCTCATCTGGATCAGCTTGTTGATAGCACTGCCAGTCTACTTAGATAAGCTTTGAACTCAAAATCCACACTGAAACAAAAAAACTATATAACATGAGAGGATAGCTCCTTGGTTTACTTTTGGAAATTCTGCACTTGCACAAGCGACCTATACATTTGAGAGAATGTGACACTCCAAAAAAAAGGGAGGAGTATACTTTGGCAGGAAATTCATAGTAAATAAAGACAGCCTTATGACATGCTCGAGCTGCCTAGTACTCCTCACTCACAGATATAAAAACAATCTGAGGTACCTACAGAGTCAGTCCTCTATTTAGCCTGTGATTCATCTGGACCACAGCTTAGCAGTCTCCTGCCTTCAACCTGGACCTGCCATACAATTTAAAGCCAAGGTCTACGATCTAAAAACCAGTTTGACTGTTGAAAAACGCAGCCTGCCCCCCTTCACTCACCCCTCCCCTCCGTGTTCCAAGATCCCGCCCCCCAGCTCGTGTTGCCTCCTAACAACACGCCCCCTCTGATAGACCAACAAGCCGGCTGGCAAAAAATATCAACAACAACCAAAAACAACTCAGCTCAACTGAAAGTAACAAACACAAAAGTCACCCCCCTTGTAAAACACAGCGGTAGCCATTTCAATTGGACCGGCGGCGAAGCAGGTCTGGCATCACCAGAGCAGAGCTGATTGTGGGTGAGGATTTATTTATTTGTCTTTAAGGTGTCTTTCTTTGTCCTCACCAGCTCAGTTTACAATGCTAACGATGAGTGGCTAACAGGCTAAAATCTATTGACAGAGCCTACCCGCTCCGACCAACAACCTCCAGTCATTAGCCAGTATAGGCACAGACTAACCAGAGTTATTCAGCAGACATCTCCCACTGTGGTAAACAAAGCTATTACCTGTTCAACCAGCCGGCCACTGCTGAAGGTCGGACAGCGGCCGGTGCTGCGGCCCTTCGCCAGCCAGCGCCCAGCGGCCAGTGCTGCGGTCGGAGCAGTGTTCAGCAATCCCAAATCATTCTGCAGCTTTTTCCACCATACAATTATCCAATGTTAAGTCTCCGTTGGGACCTGTATTGCTCATATTTCTTCCTTACTTCAGCCTTTTCCTCGAAACTTTTACGCTTCTTCTTCTTCTTCGATGTGGAGGGTAACAGAAGCCATCTCCCAGCTCCATGACGCTTCAGTAGCTGTGCTGCTAGCTGCTCACCACTACTAAGAGAGGTAGGGGGGAGGAGGCGGGACCATGGGCAAGATGGTGCATAGCAGGGGAGACAGGAGATTGGATGGACTCACGGTCAACTATTACGCTGCTTTGCAGCAGACATACTGAAATGAATTTTTTCATTCTTTTTGGTCTTTATATTGCGTAAATCGGACCATAGAACCATAACAGCCTTATAAATGGTGTTATTAAGACGTACCAAGCTTCCAAATCGTAGACCATAGGTTTAATCAATAAAGGATTATCTTATCTTATCTTATCTTATCTTAATGTAAAGAGACCTGACTTAGACTGGTTTTCTGCAGGAACTGAATTCTGTTGTCTCCCCCTCTAAACCATGAACGTGCATTTAAGACCCAATGCCTAAGCTGTTTAAGGACGTCTTTCCCTTAGTTGTTAATAAATATATCCTTATTGACAGGCAATCTGCCTCAGTCTTTTAAAGTAGCTGTAATCAAACCTCCTCTTAAAAAAAAAAAAAAACTTCCCTTGATTTGTGAACATTAGTTAACTACAGGCCTATATGAAACCTTTCATTTACTTCAAAAAACCTGGAAAAAGTTGTGGCTGATCTGCGAGACTTCCTTTAAAACAACAGCCTGTTTGAGGACTTTCAGTCAGTATTAAGAGCTCATCACAGCACAGAGACTGCTCTAGTTAAAGTAACCAACGATCTACGCTGAGCTTCAAATCAGGGACTTCTCTCTGTCCTTGTATTGTTAGATCTGTGATGCTTTTGACACCATGGATCATCATGTTCTTCAACATACATTAGAGGAATTCCTCGGGATTACAGAGATGCTTTAAAATGGTTTAAGTCCAACTTGTCTAGCTTGTACCCTTGAACAATAAGTTGTCTGTATGCAATGGGGCCTCGCCTGCCCTCCTCCCTCGCGGGGCTGGGCTTACCTCGGGTAGGGGCTCAGTAACTGCAGCATTTGGACCCACCCCCTCAATTAACAAGCTTGGGGTGGGTGCCCAGCCCTGTTTGGGGCGATTTTGGTGCCTGTCCTGCCGCCCTCGATGGGTCTGTGCCTGGGGAGGGCGTGGGGACTTGCCAGCTCAGTGCATTGGGGGGGACCTGTGTTCTCCCGTGGGGTGCGGCGTCCTGGGGGTGGCCCACTTTGGTCGGGTCTTCGGTGGGTGTTGGGCGGGTGGCCCCCCTGCCGCGGTGGGCCGTGGGGGGGTGGGTCCCTGTTGGGCCTGTCTGGTCTCTGGAGTCTGTCTTAGTTGACGCCTGGGGGTCCTCAGGTTTGCTGTCTTGGGGGGGCATCTGGCTCCTTTCCCGCGCTCCCACTTTATCTTGGCCGGTCAGAGCTGGGGCCTCATTTGCCTAGCCTCCTAATTTGCACTTCACTTGTTAACACTGCACTCCTGTACTTTCACCTTTGGGCACACACACAACATGGAGAGCTCTTTGAGTCGGGGGTGGGAGCGATGACCTGGCCCCTCCTGCCTCCCCTGCCCTCCTCCCTCTTGCGGGGGGCTGGAGGCCTCCACTCACCTGGGGGTCTGCTTCTGGGGCCAGGCTGACCTCCGGGTAAGGCTCCGTCAATGCAGCATTTGGACCCAACCCCTCAATTAACAAGCTTGGGGTGGGTGCCCAGGCCTGTTTGGGGTTTGGTGCCTGTCCTGCTGCCCTCAATGGGTCTGTGCCTGGGAGGGCGTGGGGACTTGCCAGCTCGGTGCACTGGGGGGGGGGGTCCTGTGGTCTCCTCGGGTGCGGCGTCCTGGGGGTGGCCCACTTTGGTCGGGTCTTCGGTGGGTGTTGGGTCGGTGGCTCTCCTGCCACGGTGCGCCGGGGGGTGGGTCCCTGTTGGGCCTGTCTGGTCTCTGGAGTCTGTCTTGGTTGACGCCTGGGGGTCCTGGGGCATGCTGTCTTTGGGGGCATCTGGCTCCTTTCCCGCGCTCCCACTTTATCTTGGCCGGTCAGAGCTGGGGCCTCATTTGCTTAGCCTCCTAACTTGCACTTCACTAGTTAACACTGCACTCCTGTACTTTCACCTTTGGGCACACACACAACATTGAGGGTTCTTTGAGTTGGGGGTGGGAGCAATGACCTGGCTCCCCCTGCCTACAAACTCTGAGGGAGGCGGTGTGGGGGGTACCAGTGGCTTTGAGTGGCACGTATTCACAGTGAAGGGATAATGTATCCCTGTCTGGGATCAGGGATACAGAATAGTAGAGGGGGTCAAGGGGTGGTACACCAGTTTGGCATTGGTGCAGTGGATGGGGCCCAGCTCTTTATGGTTGAGACTTTGTGCCGGAGATCCCGTATCCATCAAGTGGGAGGGTGTCGATGGCCTTTGGATGCGGCTTGGCTCTGGTGCCTTCGAGTGTTGCTTGGGGCAGTGCCCTAGAGATGGATGGGCAAGATGGGGTCTCATGCCTTTCAGCGGCCTATGGTTGGTCTCCATGGACCTGTCGCCCGCTAGGGACCTTGGCATGGGGGGTGCCTATGGGCTGCTGCTCTGTCCGGGACCACCCTTGGTCATTCGGGTGGGTGGTCCCTGGCGCTTCTCTTGGCCCTGGCTCTTCTGGGGGGCAGAGCTTAACCCCGACCTCACCTCCGCATGCCCACATACCGCCCCACCTGGCCTTGCTGGGGCTGGACTGCCTTTCCCTGGGGGGAGCCTGGTCCTGGATGAATGGGCTCCCGGGGGGCTGGGGGCCCCCTGCCTCCCATGGGGGGTGGGGGGATGGTTGGGTGCGGGGGAAGGGGGTGGTGTGGGCCTGGGTGGGCTGGTGATTGGTGGGGGTGGTTTGTGCCGGTGGGGGGCACCTGAACTGGACCCCCTGGTGTTGCCATTGGTTCCGTTGGGGGAGCGTGCTGGTGCCCCTTTGGACTCTGAGACTGTTCCTGGGTCCTGTGGATTTGGGGGTCTGGGTGGTGGGTCCCACAGGTTCTCTGGTGCTCTGGGAATGCCCTTGGCCATGGTCTCCCTGGCCATGGGTAACTACTTGGATATTTGGTGATCACCCCACTTGCATGCATGTTCAAATACTCGAACTCCTGTCGAGACTTACTCTAAAGAAGTGATTTGTTTGTAGAACATGCAGAGCTGGGCATTTTCTCACATTTTCTCATCTCCTGTGAGACATGCTCCCTCCTTTTCTTGTCCCTCTGAGCCCACCCCGACTATCAAGACCCCACATCTCTGGTGTCCCTGGCTTCTTACACTCTCTACCTCCTGTATGTACAGCACCTGGACTGCAATCTTAAATGAATATTTTAGATATTTATGTTTGTCCTCTTCCCCCTTTGTCTTGTCTCATCATTTATGTCACTGTTTCTCTTCTTTCACACTGTGGTGTAACACAGTCCTCCCCCTCAGCTCACATCGGGGGTAGGGTTAGGGTTAAATAAAGGTTGTTTTGATGGTGTAGCCTACAGGAAGGGCTGGTGATGGTCACTGATAGCAGTGAATTTCTTTTTTTTTCTCATAGCTATCACTGCTAGAATAAAAAAAACAAGGCATTTTTCTTTTAAACGCTATCACCAGACACAGTGTTCAGCTTAAAAGATAATGCAGACATGGGAGAAAAAAGAGAGAAATATGTGCAGTGTTGCATGTTTACCGTAAATTGTCACATGACCAGAGCTGTTTACTTCCTGTTTGCGCTAAGAGAATGGCAGCAAGAAAGCTCCCACAGAAAAGGATGGTAAAATATGTTAATATAAAGACAGGACATAGGATTTTGCTACACATCATGTTTAAGGTGTCTGGTATTGATATGTGCATTTGCAATAACTCAACTTTGTTTAATATGGTCATAGAACTCACAAACATGTCACCAACAACAATAGTGACCGGTGGGATAACCCATTGTATTTACCTGCTAATTCAAATAGGCTGTGTTCTACTAAACTTTCTACTACTACCTAACTTTCTACCTAATGTTACACACATACACACACACACCCACACACGCACACACACCCACACCCACACACACACACACACACACACACACACACACACACACCCAAATGCACACCCACACATTTGCCTGCAATGCTGTTGAATGCATATGCAGAAGTTATGCAAACAGAGCATGATTGGAATGATGGCCTCTCCTTCACCACACCCTCTTCCCCTTGTAGCGATTAGAAATTTGGCAGTATTAAATCTGAAAGATTTCATTGTTAAATTATTAATTATGATCAATTAAAAATTCATTATATTGTTCTCGTTGGGGCTCCAGCCTTTTTAATAAGGCAAACCTTAATTTAATTAATTAATTACCTAGTTTACTCCCTTTAATAAGGTGAATTAATCAAATCAAGTTTTATCAATCTCTAAATCTTAAGACAGAGTTCTTGCTTCAGGGACACTGAGTTCTGAAGAAAACTAACCAACAGTAAATTGAAAAGCAATAATCACAAATTTATTAAAATGAAAATGGTTACAATGCATAAAATGAACTGGGAAGATTATAAATGAAATGACAATTAACAATCAGTTTGAATGAAAAAAGTGGTTAAATCAGAACCCTTAAAATGATAGTGAATGAGTATATGCCTATAAAAAGAATAACTGTCACCTAAACGAAAATCTGAGAGGAATTTCGGATAAAAGTTGGATTTAACCCATCTAATGTCAGAACACCTTTTTAAGTCTAAGGGTGCATCAAACCTCCTTTTAAGTACAGAGTAACTGGACGTTTGCCTACTTGGTCGTGGAAGACTCGTGGTATTCTCCGAGGCTGGGAAGGTCCAGGCTACGGGTGGATCAGGTCGGACCGGTGTTGGATCAAGTTGGTTCGGGTTGGTTCGGATTGGGAAGCTGAATGACAGGTCTGCAGTCCGAGTCTCTCCAGCGCCCCACAGATCGTTCTTGTCATAGTAAAGATGTTTTTGTAGATTTGCAACCAGAAGTCGGCATCGGGGGCAATGGAGAGGTCTGTTTTCCATTTTTCAGTGGGTATGTGGGGTGCAGAGTCTGACTGAGATTTAGTTTGTATATTTTTGAGAGAAGTTTCTTGGGGGAAATGTTAATAAATGCAGAGGTTGAGGGGGGGACGTCTAGGTTATTTTTATCATGTTTCAGGCTTGATTGAATGGCTGGTGTAACTTAAATATTCCAAAGATTGGTTGTTCTGGATGCCGAACTTCTAGACCAGTAGGGGGAATGAAACCAGGGTATTGTTGTGGAAGATATGTCTGAGGTGAGTGATTCCTTTATCCATCCAAGTATTTAGGTTTAGTGTTTTTTATTGCCAATAAAGTCAGGATTGTGCCAGATAGGAGTAAAGAGTGAAGGTGCGACAGTGGAGTTAGTAATTTTGTGGAAGTTTCACCAGGCTGTTAGAGTTGACGAAATTGTGGGACTTTGGAAGCAGGGGTGTTTTTATGGATTGGCTGAAGAATTGTAAATCTGAGATGCGAATATGTTTTATAGCTGCTTGTTCCACCAACCATGAGCTATCTGACTGAGTGGGGTGGTCCATTTGTAAATATATTGAAGATGATTTGCCAGGGAGTAATATTGAAAATTTGGGGCATTAAGACCACCTTGGGTTTTTGGAGAGTAGCCAGTTTAATTCTTGGGGTTCATTTTTTCAGTAGAATCTTGTGATAGCTGAATCAAGGGATTTAAAACAGGTGGGGGGTGGGGTGGGGGGTGGTGGATTGGGATCATAGTGAGAAGGTAGTTGATTTTGGGGAGGACTGTCATTTTAACTGATGCAAATCTGCCAAGTATTGATAGTGGGAGATTCATCCAGCATTGGAGATCGCTATTTATTGTTTTGAGTAGTGGAGTGAAATTTAAATTGGACAACTGTGACAGCCTGGGGGAAACATGGATACCTAAATATGTGATGTGACCTGTGCAAATGGGGATGGGTGTTGCAAAGGCTGCCACACCCAAGCTGGTGAGGTGTACAGTGTTTTGATCCAGTTAATAAATGATTCCCAAAGCCAAACCTATGAAGTGTATTAATGAGAAATGACCAGTTCACTCTGTTGAGAGCTTTTTCTGCGTCTAGAGTGGCTATTATTGAACTCTTGTGATGTGGGGCTGAATAGTGTATTAAATTGAAAAGTCTCCGTGTGTTGTTAGATGAGTTCCTTCCTTTGATAAATCCGGTTTGGTCTGGATGAATTATGAAGGGGATTATTTTTTCTAGTCTGTGGGAGAGTGCTTTGGTAATTATTTTTACAACATTTAGGAATGAAATAGGAGGGTAACTTGATGACAGGGTGGGGTCTTTGTTTGGTTTGAGAAGTGGCGAGATTGATGCTGAATTCATGTTGGTTGGGAATCTGGAGTGTTGTTGTCGGTGGCGCAGTTGGATAGTGCGCTTGGTCAGTGATCGGGAGGTTGCAGGTTCAAGCCCAGCTCCGGGCGACACATGGCGATGTGTCCTTGGGCAAGACACTTAACCCCAAGTTGCTCCGTGTAAATGGGCATGAAAGGGCGTGAATGTGTTAGAGATACTGATGGATAACTAACATAGAAACTCAGAACCATCAGTGAGTGAATGTGAGTGCGAATGGGTGCGAATGGGTATGAATGGGTAGGTGTGACCTGTGGTGTAAAGCAGCTTTGAGTAGTTAAAAGACTAGAAAAGTGCTATATAAGCTCAAGTCCATTTACCATTTACCATTTCAGAAAGCATTCGGTGAAACAGAGGAGCTAAGATAGTCCAGAAATGTTTGTAGAACTCTGCAGGGAAGCCATCGGGTCCAGGTGCTTTATTATTGGGCATTTGATTAAGGGCAGTCTCGATTTCTTTATCTGTTAAGGGTGAGTATAGGGTGTTTTTCTGATCAGTGGAAATTTGTGGTATATCTATGTTGTTGAGAAAAGGATCTGATGTCTTCTTCTTCTGGGTTATTGTCTGAGGAGTACAATTTGACATAAAATTCTTTGAATATTTTGTTAATTTCATCAAGAGAGTTGGTTGGCTTTCCTGCTGAGTCTTTTATGATGGAGACGGTACACTTTTCTTTATTTTTTTTCATTTGATTTGCAAGATATTTACCAGATCTGTCATTGTGGTGGAAATGTTCCTGCGGGAGTCTGTTGATTAAAAACTGAGCTCACTTATTTAGGATATCACTATATTGGAGTTTGTGTTGTCTTATTTTTTCTCCGTTTCCTCTGATGGGTTGCTGTTTGATTTTTTTGTTCTAATTCAGGTTCTAGTTTGTTTTGGGTCCTTTTCTTGTAAAATGAGAATGAGATTATAATCCCTCTCATGACGGCCTTGCTTGTTTCCCATAGAAGAGATGGTGATGACTTTGGGGAATCATTTATTTCCAGAAAGGATGCCGACTCTCTTTTAATATGCACTGTAAAAAGGGATTTTAGGTTTTTGCTACCTCAGCTTACTTTCTGAAGTTAGTTCAACTTAAATGTCAGTTTTACTTAAAATATCAAGTAAAACAGTGTCCAACTAATCAGTATGACCAGAGTTGTTCAGGTAACATAGATTTCCTTGTTGATACGACTAAGTGTAAGTTTGGCCCCTGCTCAAATGCACAGGAAACCCCTTGTCCTCAATGCCATGTGCTGCAAGATCTGGAGCCTCCCTCCCTCATTTTGGATCACTAATTGCAAAGGTAAGAGCTTACTTTTACTGTGCTAATTAAGCTAATTCAGTTTGTTTTGTTCAAACAGTAGCTACTTTTGGCAGATTTTACAAAGGGTTGTTAAAATAAACCATGCCACAAAATTTTCTGGCAGTTTTGCCAAACATTAATGCTTGGGTGAGCATCTTGGCTAACTGTACTGAAACATGTGATATTGCAAATCTAGGGATTAATACTTTTGTGCCACTTGTGCATTTATGTGTGACACATTTATGTGTGAGAACATAAAATATTTGCAAGCAACAAATTAAGAAAAACAAACCACAGCATTTTTTATTAGACTTTCCTTTATTTCTAGGGAATTGTCATATATTTATGCTATACCTGGCCATGTAAGGGCGTTTTGTTAGGTGGCAGGATAATAGAAAAGTAAGACAGCGGACCACAACCAATTTAGCAAGGGAGTTCGTGTTACTTCAATGGATATAAGACCTTTGTTTTACCTAACACATTAACAAACAAATCATAGACTAGCTTATTTCGTGCGCCTCATTAATGGAGAGTTCTTTATCCAAACACTAAATTTCATGGTTAAAAAATGTTTAAAGTTAAATTATTTGTAATATGAATTTAGGTTCTGACAGTGACGGCATGTGATCCACTAAAAAAATGATGTCTCACTTTTTTATTTTCTTAACTACAGAAACATTCGTTGTATAAATAGCTTGCTCTGTTTCTCTCAAGGCTATGGCATAAGTGAGATCTTCAAATTAGGCAACCAACAAGGATATGATTCATAAATGAATGCTATCATAAGTTTTGTAATATAATTATTATTTTTTTCCCATTCAAAGTAGTGCTTAGCCCTGACTAAATCCTGAAGCTGCAGCTGAATTAATTATATACTGCCTCACTCATTCGTACTTTAGTGTAGTGTTTGCAGTATAAAATCATAGTGTAATTGTGCATCTTTCGAACCGCTTTGGTAGGATTCACCCAGCTAGTAGACTACCTAGTGGCCCATGCTAATGTTTGCTTGACTGCGTGGCAGGATGCAAAACTGGGCTGCCTGTTGGAGCAGCACAACAGCATGACAGAGGTTAAGTAAGCGTAGGTGTTATAGTCTGCGAGTATAAAGGATGGGGTTTTTACCATTATTGCATTTGATACAAAGTTATTAAAGTAAAAATGGATCAGTTAAGATATGATGGTATATAACTATTTAAGCAAGATACAATAATTTATAAAAACAGATTTTCTGATCTGAGTAACAGCATTTTTACAAGTCAACCCCAATATTTTTACTTTGTACTTTGTTCTTCTGTCTAATTTTGTGGAGATTGTGTATGACATTAGTCACTGGTACTTTTTAACTTACCATATTTTTCTTTTTAATATGTTGAATATACTTTTTAATGGACTTTTGCTCAGGATTGATGTGTTTGCAGAGATTATTTTCTTCATTGGCGTACTCTTAATTGAAACTGCAGCACTCTGACATGATCTTTCATAACTTAATGTTGTTATAGGATTTGTTATAGGATTTATCAGCTATATGAGAACATTTTTAACAAACTATTATTAACTTGGGAATTTTGGACTGATTAGCTCTGAAAAACAGAAAACTATACGGGAAAATAATGGACATTATTTTTAGTATAACTTTAAATCACCTTTTGTTTTTCAGGACTCAGGCTTGGACTGAGCAGAACAGAACAGCCTGTCATGTGAGTCATATGAATTGGACCTGCAAGTTCTGCACATTTTCTTCAGCCAACCAACGCACAATATTAAAGCACTACAAATTAAAACATGGACACTATAATAGGTCTTGCCCCTTGCCTTGCATCTATAATGATTGTCTTTGCTCTTTCAAGACACAAGTTGCTCTCAAAAATCATTTGTTGAAACATCAACCAGTGGCTCATCAATCTCAGCAAGCTGCTCACCATGAACCTCGGTCAAATTTAATAACTCATCAACTGCAGTGTGAATTGTGCAATTTTTCTGAACCCTGTACTCTCAAGCAATACTTTGATCATTTGGGAGGTCACTTGAAAAATAAGGAAACTATTACTTGTCCTTTTCAGCAGTGTCAGTTTAAAGCTGGGGTTGGCGATTTTGGAGAACTAGCTGTCTGTCTCTAGCCTGAAGGGGGCGGTAATGCTCCAAAATGATGGATGCCAACCACCGAAGAAGAAGAAGTCTCGCGAGAACTGCCACCTGCAGTAGCATGGACGGCAGTTCTGGACTGATTAGCTCAAAAACAGAACAAACTTAGAAAAACAGAGTTTATTTTAGATTTCTTGTACATCTGTCTTAAATGTGAGGGATACTGGAGCTTGGTTGGTGTTGTGGGACTGCTCACAGCGGACTGCCCTGATTTTCAAAGACAAAACTTGAAAGGTAAGCATTCTCCAGCGGAGTCTGTTCCCTACATGCTACATGCTACATGCTACACGCACTGTCGGTGCACGCCGGGAAAATGCAGCAACGCATAGAATGGCAGGATTTGATTGGTGTAAAAGAAGGTATCCCGGCAAGATTATTGGTTGGTGTTTTCCCTGTTTTACTCCTGCTGTAGATAGCGGATATTTTTCGCTCTGTTTTAAGAACACATAATGAGTTGATTACAATCGGGTCATAAAGACCATTTTAACCAGTATTTCAAAAAGTGTATCTAAATCAGATCTCCAACCCCAGCTTTAAGTCTTGTGTGTATTCAACTTTTACTGGGCACAGAAGTAGGTATCACTCTGATTCTGGATTAGAAAAAATCAGACCTGAACTAATTTGTGATTGTAGTTTAGCAGAAACTAGTGAAGAACAAGGGGGGGATGTAATTTCATTAGATCATGATAACCCTCCAAATGATGAAGATGACAATGAAGATGTTCAAGATTCAATTAGGCACAGATTTGCATCTTTATTCCTACGTATGCAGACAATTTTGCACGTGTCCAAGGCAGCTACACAAGAAATAGTTGATGAACTGTATGAGATAGGTGTTTTGGCAGGAGAGTTTACAAATAAGTCAGTTGAAAAAGTGCTAAGGGAGCACAATTGCAGCACTGACAGCAGTGTTTTAGCTGTTATAAGGGAAACATTGCAAGAAAGCAATCCTCTGTGTTTACTTTCAAGAGCAGGAGCTTTTGGCACAGACTACAATAGGTCTGTATTCTTCAGGAATAATTTTCCTGTCATTGAGCCTGTAGAGTATATTCTAGAAAATACTTTTAGCAAAAAAACATTTGTTTATGTCCCTGTTTTAAGTGTTTTAACAGAGTTACTCAATAGAAATGATATTTTAGACAAAATATTACTTGAAGAATCAGTTTCATCACAGTCTGACCAATTTCAAACATTTCGTGACGGTGTGTTCTTCAAGGAAAATCCCCTGCTTTCCAGAGAGGAGCTGTCAATTGCTGTTGGTCTGTATGTAGATGACTTTGAAATATGTAATCCTTTAGGTACTTCCAGGAAAAAACACAAGATTTGTGCTGTGTATTGGGTAATAGCCAACTTACCTGTCAAATATAGATCATCTCTTCAATCCATTTACCTTGCAATACTGTGTAACAGTAATGATGTAAAAACATTTGGCTATGAGAAAATTTTTGAGCCCCTTACAAAGGACATCCAGATACTTGAGGACCAGGGTCTGTTTGTCCAGAGGTTAGGAGCAAGCATTAAAGGAACAGTGCTCTTTGTTTCATCTGATAACTTAGCAGCTCATTCACTTGCTGGCTTTCAGGAGTCATTTAAAGCTAGGGTCTACGATTTGAAACCGCAGCCTGCCCCCCCTTCCCTCACCTCTCCCCTCCATGTTCCAAGATCCCGCCCCCAGCTCGTGTCGCCTCATAAAGCCCCCTCGGACAGAGCTACGAGCGACTAGCACAATATATCAGCAGCAAACTCAATCAAAAACAGCTCAGCTCAACTGAAAGTATCAAACACGACAGACATCCCCCTTGTAACACACAGCAGTAGCCATTTCAATTGGACCGGCGGCAATGCGGGTCTGGCGCCGCCAGAGCGGAGCCGAGTGTGGGGGAGGATTTATCTTTCTCAGCCTGTCCTCCCCAGCTCAGCTTACAGTGCAAACGATTAGCGGCTAACAGGCTAACCCGCTCCCCTACAAGTTATTAGCCCGTGCAGGCACAAACTAACCAGAGTTATTCAGCAGACATCTCCCACTGTAGTAAACAAAGCCATTACCTGATCAACCAGGGGCGAAACGGTCGATGCTGAAGGTCTGACGGCCGGCTGAGGCTATTCGTTAGCCGTTAGCCCGCTAACAGGCCTCAACCCGCGGGCAGAGCTCCGTTGGGCCCCACGGGAGAGGGAGGCGGCTTCGGTCTCGGCGCTAGGCTTTTCCGGCTCCATGATAGTTCAGTAGCTAACGCTGCTAGCTGCTCACCGGAGGTAGAGGGAGGAGGCGGGACCATGGGCATGACGTGAGCGAGGGAGACGAGGATTGATGGACTCACAGACCAACTCACGGACCAATTAATAGTCGCAGGTTCTTAGGTTTGATTGGTCAGCTAGTATGCAGCTTTTCAGCGGATATACGGAATGGATTTTTTTCGTTCTTTTTGGTCTTTATACTGTGTAGATAGGACCATAGGACCATAACAGCCTTATAAACGGTGTTATTAAGATGTACAAAGCTTCCAAATTGTAGACCATAGCTTTAATGTGGATAAATTTTGCAGAATTTGTTGAGCTAGCCATAAAGATATTCAGACAACTGAAGTAAGGGGCGGGTTTTATCCCCTCAGAAAAAAATTGACTCATAAGGCAGATGTTTTGGAGGTTACACAAAATCAACATGTAAATAATGTAAATGGTGTAAAAGGTGATTGTGTTTTGAACAAGTTGACTTACTTTCACATAGTTACAGGGTTTCCACCTGACTTTCTCCACGACCTCTTGGAGGGTATTGTGCCCTATGAACTTAGTCTTTGTCTAAATAACTTGATTTCAAGTAGGTACTTCACACTGGATGAATTGAATTCTGCCATTCAGAATTTCCCATACTTGTTCTCTGACAAGACCAACCGCCCAAACAGGATACCCCTGAGTTTCAGAATCAGTGGATCAATCGGTGGAAACGGACATGAGAACTGGACTTTGTTAAGACTCTTTCCACTGATTATTGGTGAACTAATCCCAGAGAATGACGAAACATGGGAGGTGCTTTTTGAACTGAAGGATCTAGTGGAGCTCTTGGCATCATCCTCATTCACAAATCAGTCACTCTGTTATTTGGAAGATAAAATCTCATTCCACAGACAGTTGCTCCTGGAGACCTTTCCTGATAGTAGGCTAAGACCAAAGCACCATTTTATAGAGCACTATCCCTACCTCATTACTTGCTTCGGACCTTTGCTGGACTGTTGGACTATTCGCTTTGAAGCAAAGCACAGCTTTTTTAAAAAAGTTGTGCGTGATGTGAACAATTACAAGAACATTTTGCTAACATTAGCCACAAAACACCAGCATATGTTAGCTTATTTCCTTGACATGCCCAGCCTTTTTAAGCCACCAGTGGAGGTTGGCAGTGTATCTGAGGTTTCTGTAGACATTTTAGATAACTCTGTCAAAAAGGCAATCAGACTTAAGTATAAGGATGTTAAGACTTTCTGTCTTGCAAAAGTGTTTTTCTGCATGGCACAAAATACTCAGAGGGTATGTTTGTTTCTGTTGGGAGCACAAGCGGACTGCCTGATTTTGCCAAAATTGTCAAAGTACTAATTGTGGACAATAAGGCATCCTTCATCACTGAAAGCTTTTCAGCCTTGTACTGGGAGCACTTCAGAGCCTATGAACTGACTAGAAAAATTTCTACTGACTTTGAAGTTGCAGACCCAGAGGAACTGAACAACTTCTGCCCACTGGCCGCTTACATGGTGCAAGGACGACTAATGGTCTCACCGAAGGTGTTCTTACTTCACTAAAAAGGTGATCAGTTATTTATCGTGGTGCACTGGCAAATAAATAATGTCCTATTTTTTGCAAGATAAATTTAAATGCAATTAAAATTTGCTTTAGTATGTAAGTGATACTTTTCAAATATAAGGGTTATCACATTCAGTGGCTTATTTTGTAGTTTTGGCCTTTTTCCTGTTACTTAAACTGAGCATTTAATGCTGAATTGAACTACAATTTTATTAAAATCTTACCAAATGATGGTCAAAACTACAAAATAGGGCCCAAGTCAGAAATGACTTTCCAGTGAAATACCTGTATTTGGCTGGTTTAAACAACTGAACCTAACCTATTATTGCTCTAATTGTCCTTTTTGTAACCAGCATGCTGCTCCATGTCATTCTTGCTGAGGATGACATCCGGAGGGTCCAGATTGAAACTCTTCCAGAGACTGTGGATGAATTTAAGACTGCACTCAAGAGCAAGCTCAATCTAGAGGGGGACATTGTTATCCAGTTTCAGGATCCAGAGTTCAACAACGAACTCTGCAACTTGACTGACATGTCTGAGCTACCCACCGAGAGGCCGAGGATAAAGGTCATACCAAAGGCACAACCCAATGCACTGCCCTCTGTGTCTTCCTTGGACACTGGTTCTGACATAGCCAGCGTGTCATCAGTATCCTCAGCATCTTCATCCACCCCCGCTCCAAGCACTGGCCTGAACCTTTTCTCATACCTGCTTTCAGTTATGATGTTGAACTTAAACTCAGAAGAGGAGATGAGGCCTTTGAAAAAGATGGTTCCATTCTTACTGTGACTGCTGCCATGAAGAGAGACATACTTGACAGAGTAGGATGTGCAATGTTTGAATACAATGCATATCCAACAACAAAACAAATTGAGGATGTTGCCAAAGCCCTTGTTGAAAAGCATCCTTGTTTAAGAGAGCCAGGTTCTTCAGTTGGATGGTACTCCTGGAAGTTCAGCCTCATTTTCAAGATGGGTAACCTTCGTCAGAAGTATCAGATTGCTGGCTGCCCAGAGCTTGCCGTAAATAAAAAGAGGTCAACAGAAGCATAAGCAGGAGCAAGGAAGCTGAAGAAAGCAAAACGGTCTGAAATCAACTTCCTACCAGATATTCCTGAAGGAAGATCCCCAGACAGCCTTGAAAATGAAAGAATAGCTCTGAAACAAGAGATGAACAAAAAGAAGAGAGATGCGAAAATGATGGACGCTCTGATGGAGAGCAGCTTTGCTTTGCGAAGGAAGGAGATTGTTGATGGTGAGCCCCCTGTATCCGAAATTGAAGACAGATGGCCAGCACTGTTTTTAGAAAGACAGGTAAATAGTTTGTAGTAATATAACATTTTTACATAAAGAGGAGAATACAAGCAAATCTGTAGATTCTTAATTATATTTACTGCTCACTTTTGGGGCTTTCTGTGGTCTTGACATTGACACCAAAATAATGAATGTTCTTTTTGCAAAATATTTGTATGATGCTAGTTTTTGACTATGTTGATATAACGCTAGGGCTATACATGTGTTGCTTGTTTAGTATAATTTTTTTGTTGGCATGAAACCATTGATAACTCCTATATTATTTCTCTCTTGACAGATCAGGGCAGAGTTTGTTCGTCTGGTGTCCACTGATCTTTACAAGTCTTTCTTTGAAGGACTTGATAAACATGCTCCAAGGCTGCTGGAGATGTACAGGGTGCGAAGTGGTAGCAGTTCTGAACTACAAAGCCTGCTCAAGTCACTTGGTGAACAAGTAAGGGCAGTCAGATATTACAAAGTCTTTTGGCCACATTACCATAACCATCAATAATAGCAAATATGTGCCACATTTAGTAATATCATCAAATATAATATCATGAAAAGCTGGACTTTTTTCAGTAGCCTGTCAAGGTCATCCCATTTATTTATCTAATGCTGTTTCTCTCCTTGTGTGTTGAGGCTTCAAACCAGAAAAGCAGAGCAGCTGCTTTGCTTGGCCTTCCATATTACCTGAAGGAGGACCCCAGCAGTTTCATCCGTGTTTGTGAGGTGTGTGAGTAGATTTCAATGTGGCACAAACTGTCATGTAAATGATGGGGGCGGGGGGCTTAATGTTCATACAATATACAAATTGTATACATCAAATAAATGATATATACATTACATAATATATATTATATAAATTATGTTTACACATATGAACTTGATGACTGAATAATGGTGTCTTGTAAGCACATTGGGCTGGGCATATTGTATATGCATGACACAATAATACAAATAAAATCAATCGATCAAATCAATCAATCATATACAAATTACATTATAAACATTATATAAATTACCTGTACAGTGAATAAGTGATTTATGTCAAGCCATATCTTACTTAATTTTGATGATTATGGCTCATAGTATCATGAAAATCAAGACTGAAGTTTCTCAGATTAGTTTCGGCCTGACCACTCTGTAGTAAAACCTCTCTAACTTTGCTCTGCATCACTTTATCAGACTCAAACTTGGCAGAAGTAATGTTCACATAATTTGACAATCATTCATAGAGTTCTAAAGCTGCAGCTGCATCATTCCAAAGAGATATTCACAATAAAACTTGTTTTAGGCAAGGATGAAATCTTCAAATGATTCTGACTTCTATCTTCATTTACTCTGTCCCAGTAACACATGTACTGATAATTCCACATCTGGACAAATCTCTCAAGTGTTACTTGAGAGATTTTACTATGACCCAAACTGATTCAAATAGACCTTGTGGTTGTAGAGATACACTCTTTTCTTTACATGTCATTTTTAAGCAGAAGGCTTAAAAAGGGGGCTGGAGCTGAACAGGCAAAGCATCCAGAAATTATTTTAATATATCTGTATTAAGTTTTATGTTGGAAAAAAAAGAATATCTTTCTCTTGACCTGTTTCAATGTCAGAAGTACAAATAGAACTTTGTTCTTAACATATTTTGCTCACCACAAAGTCATCTTTCAATGATCCGAGAGTGGCTGTTGTTAGTTACAGAGGAGCATAAATAAACTTCTCTGTCCAACTTACTGCAATTTTGAGAAATAGCCACCCAGTAAAGAATATTGCTCCAGAGTGCTTTCTGTGTGGATATGACATTGTTACATTTGTAAAATAAACTACAATAGGCTAAAAGTTACACATGCATTTGACAGAGTAAATAACTTGTTTACTTAAAGTCTAATTACGGAAAGCTAGAATAAAACTAGGCATGTTTTACTGGATTTGTTTCTGGATTTGGCAACAAGAATACAGACTACCACTACACTAACATTTAACTATATTGTTAACTATATTGTATAATATCAATATTTAAGTGTTTCCAAGTAGTACTGTCCTATTTTTGTAAAGTAGCATACTAACACTTGATGTAACATGGAATGTATCACAATGCTGCCCTTACTGTCATTTTGTTTGTCCCAAAATAAAACACTAAATTAAGTTTTCCTTAAGGCTGGAGAAAAAAGGCTGGATCAATAACTTAATTCTTTGAAATATTTTGCAGACCACAAGTTCGGAGGAGGAGAATACAAAAGGACTGGATGTAGGCCTTCTCATCGTTGCAGAGGAAGGTGGCAGCAAGCAAGAGATTCTGGAGAAGGAGATTGTGGATGTTGCTGTTGTACTGGAAGAGCATATCATTTTGCATGACCTCAGAGATGTGGCAAATGCCTTTGCCACACTAATGGGTCTTCTCTACTGCCTCAACATCGACTATCCTAAAGGCCTGAAGTACACTTTTGAGGTATTGCAGAAAGTATTTAGGTGCATCGGGAGTGGCAATTGTTCAGCCAAAGTTCATGGACTCTGAAACAAGATGCTTCAAGGCAAAAAGTAGTAGAAACTTGGCCCGGATGATTGTAGCAATCACCATTTCAGTTGGTCTCAGTATATACGTGTCTGTACAGTCAAACAGCAAATATACCACCATATCTGCATACACATCACATGGTTAAAATCCTCAACACAAGTTCTTTAATAGAAAATTGCCCACAAGAGTATGAAAAGGGCCAAGATGATGTTCTAAAAATGTTGTATGGAATGTTATGTTATCTGTTTGGTTAAGACATAATCTGACCTAAATGTTTGTGCAATTTACCATGGCATTTTACTGAAACAAGTAGGGTTTTATACCTCAGTTTATGCTTTTGTACCATTTTAGTTCATACAGTATTCTGCATACATTGAAGAAGCTAAGTGTTTACTCAAAGAGAAAGATGTTGAATGTGGTGATATTTGTGGACCTGTACATGGTGAGAGCAATCTGTATTCTGCTTACAGTTTTATAAGCTGTGTTTACAGCTAGATAAGTATTGAACATATGGCAGTTGCCATATTAATCAATTTCTCCTGGTAGCTGTTTGATGCCAGGTTAAATTTATGCAAAAGAAGCTATTGTCAGTTCTGAAATTGAATAAAGTATTTTAAATGTTGTCACATGTTGAGAAATTATTTTTATGCAGAAATATATAACAAAAAATTAAGCTTAGGTTGTTTTAAGAAATTATAGGGTGTTTTTAAATGAACGTAATGTTACAAGTAAGATGAACAAGTCAGGAAAAAAGTTACCTGGCTGCCTTAAAAATATAAGTTGATCCAACAAAACACTTTGTTGAGCTAACATTTTTGTTGTGTTTACACAAGTTTAAATTATAAATTGATCCAACAAGATGTTTAATTCAGGCAACTTAGATTTTCATGTTTTTACAACTCAGTATGCCTGTAAAAACCTATTGATCTAATTTGTCTTTTCATGTTGATTTTACTAAAATTCAGGTTTGCAAAACTTGAAATTGCTTGTTGGTCTCACTTAAAAGACTTGTTGACTAAACTTAAAGTATGAAGTTGATAGGGCTAATTTATCAGCTCAGTCTTTGCCAACCCAACTAATAAAATTGAGTTTAAGGAACTAAGACAAAAGTGGAAACAACTTAAATTTCTTTGCTTGCTGCACTTAAAATTTCAAGGCAGCCAGGTTACAAATTATTTTAGGTTGAACAAGCAAATTTTTTTTTACAGTGTATTGGTCTAATTTTAAGTCAAAAATATGCTCAATACTTACCAAAATTTTATACTCATTTGACAAATCCTTTGGATATCTCAACACAAAATAAAAAATCATAAATAATAAAGTTCTGAATAACTTGTAATTATCAGAAGATATGTACCAATGAAGCAAGCAAAGACCATGATGGTCATAAAATCAAAGTTCTCATCTTAGCTCACATCCCTGCCCATGAGTGAAGGTTCAGCTGGTGGTGGAAACACAAATGAGAATTTACTGCCCCAAACTGTACTGAA
Source organism: Scarus forsteni (assembly GCA_036419115.1). NCBI lineage: Eukaryota > Metazoa > Chordata > Actinopteri > Labriformes > Labridae > Scarus > Scarus forsteni. The sequence continues at coordinate 40,866 of JAZDUH010000121.1, forward strand.
CCAAACCAAACCACTATAGAAATAAGACTGAAGACTGAGGGTTCATCGTCATGAAAGAAGACCTTTAACAGGTGAAAACCTTTGGCAGAACCATATTTGAATGGCACCAATGGACTTAAATGTAGTTTTCCTGTTTTTCTGTGGGGCTAATAAAGCTCCTGAGCCCTGATAGTTGACAGTCTGGCATCCAACCTCAACTCCAGTTTTTACCCTAACCTTCATTGTTGTAATACCAAGCTGTCACTGCGTCACTCCCTGAAATAGTTTTAAGTGATTAATGTGCCATCCTTTAAGTACTGTAGGAACACTTGAACTAAGCTGTACTCTACTTTGGCAGCTTGTTTTCCAATTTCTATGAATGTAGTTGGATGGAATGGCAGATATATTTAGTTTAATGTCAGTGGTTTTCTTTTGAGTTTCATTTAGCCGATTATTCATCCTGTTGTTTTTCAGACGCCAGGCAGTGTGCCTTTTATGTTGTTTTTTTGCTGGTTGCATATTGCTTCATATACTTGAAACAAGAAACTGGTTTCTTATTTCATGATGGCTGAAAACAAACATCAAAAACAACCTTAAACTTATCAGGTGATGTCTATTGATTTACTTCCCCCAGAAGCAACACTTTTCCCTTTACTCTGCTATTTGTTGACATTGGTAAAGTCTAGTTAATGAGAAGGAAATCACAAGTGTTGATTCTCTGTTTGCTTGGAGTTCCTCTATTGACCTGAAAGAAAGTCTCACCTAAAGTCAAGAAGGATGGATTGTTCCACTTGCAAAATGGGTGTTTCCATTGGTTTTTAGATCTTAGCCCAATAACTGTCTTAGAACAATAAACAATAAAACAATTAAAAAAAAAAAAAAAGCTACAGCAGATATGATACTCATATCAAAGGGAATTTTTGAGTCAAAAGTTAACCATGTTAACCTTATGACCAAGTTTTGGTCTGTGAGAGGAAGCTGGAGTGCCCAGAGAGAACCCATGCATGCACAGGGCGAACATGCATCCCTACAAAAGAGTTTCAAACTAGCAGCCTTCTTGCTGTGAGGCACTACCTGCTGTGCCAGCTCGCTGCCCTTGTCAAGCAAAGACTATTTCAGGCTGTAACTGTAGCACAGTTTACATGAAAATACACAAAGCAAGGTGGGAAATGATTTCATCTGTCCATCCATCCATTCGTCCATCCATCCATCCATCCATCCATCCATCCATCCATCCATCCATCCATCCATCCATCCATCCATCCATCCATCTGCTGACAAATGGGCATTATTTACTAAGATTATATACTAAGACCAGCCGCCTGTCTCTAAAGCACTCATGACTATCGGAAATTTAGAGTCACCTAGAAATAAGCAGCCATGTAATTGGTTTGGGAGGAAACCTAAGTGCTTGGAGACAACCTTCACATGCACAGGGAGGACACTCCAAACAGAAGAGAACCCACTATGGGTCATTGATATTGGCAATAGCCATTTTTTGTGGTTGAATTTGATTAGATTTTATTTTTTTCTGAAATTATTTTTACTTTTTTGAAATCCTGTGTTTCTTTTCACCTCATTAACCAGGGGCGTAGAATTGGGTAGCAATATTAGGGACACGTCCCGATCAATTTTATGACGTGACAGCATGGTCCATCACACAAAACACCAGCATTTTTAATGCAAAATCCCTCTTTTCATTGTCTTTCCAATCAGTCACTTGGCCAAGAGGATGCTGCTAGCTTGTAAAACACCCAATGTAGTGGCCGCTAGTTGTCCAGGAGCTTCATCTGCCACTGTTAGCTGTGAACATGTTGGGCATTTGTTCTGCTTGGGTCACATGACTTAATTTTGATGTTGGTTTCATTTACATTAACCTTTGTATCTGTGTGCTTGAGTGCTTGTGTGTGAATGTGTTCGGTAATTGGGCACAGCAGGCATGTCAAAGAAAAGAAAAAAGAGACTTCTTTAGAAGTCAAATTGTATTGGTTGTAAAGGTATGTAACTAATAAAAGGCTATATTTAATGACAAAGAGATACATGTCCTTTATTTTTTATCAATATATTATGTATTATATAAAAAAGCTTTTTAAAAACTTTTAAAACTCAAACAAATATAGACATGCTTCCCATTGCTGCTGCCGGTTGCTGCATGTGCCTGCACCCACACTCGACTCACTGAACTCAGGATGATCGAGCTTCTCACCCTATTTCTATGGGAGAGCTGGGACACCCTGCAGAGGAAACTCATTTTGGCTGCTTGTACCCACGGTCTTGTTCTATTGGTCACTACCCACAACTTGTGGCCATAGGTGAGGGTGAGAACAAAGACTGAGCGATGAACTGGGATCTTCGCCTTTTGGCTCATCTCCTCTTTCACAATGACCGACCGGTGCAAAGTCTGAATTTTTGTCGCACTGATCCACCTGTCAATCTCACGCTCCATCCTTCCTTAGCTCAGGAACAAGACCATGGGATACCTGAACTCCCCCACTTGGCGTAGGAACTCAACCCTGATCCCTGCCTTACCAAATGCCTGACATTTGGTCGGTGTAAACAGCTCTCTTTTTGACGTGTCGTCTTCTCCCACCATGTTGTTTTGTTATGTGTGTCGCCAGCAGCGCTCTGAGTCGCTTTTCACTTCCGGTGGTGACAGGAAGTCAAACCACTTTCGTAGTTCTTTTGTGTTGCTAGCGTGGTCAAGAGTGTTGGCTCTCACTGAGAGATGACTACAAAAATGGACACATCTGTTCATCTGGTTGTTTAACACAGCTGAAAATGATCATCTATTAATGTCGCTCCCGCTCCTGCCCGCTCCCGTAGCTTTTTTTCCCGTCCTATCCCAATCATGGGATTAATTAAAAAATGACTCCCATCCCGTGGGATTCCCATAGGAATCACGTGACCCACGGGAATTCCTGAAAAATGTCATCCTCTACCGCCAACCCCACATTCCTCTTGGCCTGCTGGTACCTGTCAGCTGTCTCCAGAGTCACGCTGGCCAATAAGGACTGACGCGACTCCTTCTTGGGCTTGATGACATCCTTCAATGCCGGTGTTCACCAGCAGGTTCGAGTGCTGCCTCCATGACAGGCATTGACTACTGTATAGTCACAGCTCCCATCTGCTAACTCAACAACGGAGGCACAGATGTTTATTAAATATTTATGGACTGTTCTTAATAATTAGTACTATTGTAGCCATCACAGGTTTTCTAAAGAAATGTATATGTCCGTTTATAAAAATACATGACAAAATATCAAGACCACAATAAACATACAGAAGTGAACAAGGACAACTTTACATATAAAACAACACTGAATGACTTTACTTCCATTGAAAGGATAAAAATGGAAAGAAGTACAAAACCCAAAACCAGTGAAGTTGGCACGTTGTGTTAATCATAAATAAAAACAGAATACAATGATTTGCAAATCCTTTTCAACTTATATTCAATTGAATACACAGCAAAGACAAGATGTTTAATGTTCGAACTGAGAAACTTTATTTTCTTTTGCAAATAATCATCAACTTAGAATTTAATGGCAGTAACACATTGCTAAAAAAGTTGTCACAGGGGCATTTTTACCACTGTGTTACATCGCCTTTCCTTTTAACAACACTCAGTAAACGTTTGGGAACTGAGGAGACCAATTTTTGAAGCTTTTCAGGGGGAATTCTTTCCCATTCTTGCTTGATGTACAGCTTAAGTTGGTCAACAGTCCGGGGTCTCTGTTGTATTTTACGCTTCATAATGTGCCACACATTTTCAATGGGGGACAGGTCTGGACTACAGGCAGGCCAGTCTAGTACCTGCACTCTTTTACTACGAAGCCACGCTGTTGTAACACGTGCAGAATGTGGCTTGGCATTGTCTTGCTGAAATAAGCAGGGGCGTCCATGAAAAAGACGTTGCTTGGATGGCAACATATGTTGCTCCAAAACCTGTATGTACCTTTCAGCATTAACGGTGCCTTCACAGATGTGTAAGTTACCCATGCCTTGGGCACTAATACACCCCCATACCATCACAGATGCTGGCTTTTGAACTTTGCGCCTATAACAGTCTGGATGGTTCTTTTCCTCTTTGGTCTGGAGGACACGACGACCACAGTTTCCAAAAACAATTTGAAATGTGGACTGGTCAGACCACAGAACACTTTTCCACTTTGCATCAGTCCATCTTAGATGAGCTCGGGCCCAGCCAAGCCGGCGGCGTTTCTGGGTGTTGTTGATAAATGGCTTTGGCTTTGCATAGTAGAGTTTTAACTTGCACTTACAGATGTAGACGAACTGTAGTTACTGACAGTGGTTTTCTGAAGTGTTCCTGAGCCCATGTGGTGATATCCTTTACACAGTGATGCCAGTTTTTGATGCAGTACCACCTGAGGGATCGAAGGTCACAGCTAGTCAGTGCTGGTATTCGGCCTTGCCGCTTACGTGCAGTAATTTCTCCAGATTCTTTGAACCTTTTGATGATATTACGGACCGTAGATGATGAAATCCCTAAATTCCTTGCAATAGCTGGTTGAGAAATGTTGTTCTTAAACTGTTGGACAATTTGCTCACGCATTTGTTCACAAAGTGGTGACCCTCGCCCCATCCTTGTTTGTGAATGACTGAGCATTTCAGGGAAGCTGCTTTTATACCCAATCATGGCACCCACCTGTTCCCAATTAGCCTGTTCACCTGTGGGATGTTCCAAATAAGTGTATGATGAGCGTTCCTCAACTTTCTCAGTCTTTTTTGCCACTTGTGCCAGCTTTTTTGAAACACGTTACAGGCATCAAATTCCAAATGAGCTAATATTTGCAAAAAATAAAGTTGACCAGTTCCAACGTTAAGTATCTTGTCTTTGCTGTGTATTCAATTGAATATAGGTTGAAAGGGATTTGTAAATCATTGTTTTCTGTTTTTATTCACACAACATGCCAACTTCACTGGTTTGGGTTTCATACAAAATGATGTAATCCCTCCCCTTCTCCATAAAGTATCAAAAGTCAGTAATTGAGATTTCCTTTGATACTTGAGCATGTAACAAATAATTCTTGTTTTCTTGTTTTAGACATAAACAGACAAGAAAATGGAGGGAAGGAGTTTATAAATACAGTTATATAACTGTAGTTTAAAGCAAAAATCCTGTCTTTAGGCTATAAATATGTGTTTGCTGCATTAAAAAAACAACAAAAAAGGTGTCTACATTCTGATTAAAGCCCTTGCTGGCCACAGGTCTTTATAAACTTCATTTTACTTCTTCCTAATTATTTTAGAAAACAGGAGAGAGGCTCTCATTGGCTGAACATTATACTGTAGCTCAGCTTTGCTTCTCAGTCTGAGTGGTGACAAGGCAGCATTGATGAGGTGGATGGCCAGAAAAATTTTTTATTCAGGGGCCGTTTACATAACGCCGAAAACGATCGATTCCGCAAACATTTCGTTGCGTTTTGGCCTTCCGTTCAGATGAGACCGCGATGCGAGTGAAACGAAACTTTTGAAACTTTGCTCCCCAGCGGAGATTTGAAATCGATGGATTGCTCCTCTATCCAGCGTGAAAAACTTTCAGAGAAGCGTCACTGCTTCATGACCGGCCTCACGCAACGCACAGTATATCGCCAGGAACAAAGCAGCTTCCTCCATCCGATAGCGTCTTACCGTCAGTTTTGTTATCAGAAAAAAATACCACAGATTTGTTGTCCGAACGTTGTTGTCTGTTCTACAGCACAGGAATCTCCAACAAAAGAAAGAGCAGCGAGTGGCTGTCTGTCGCTGCTGCTGTTAATGCAGTAAGCACAACAGAGAGGACAGTGTCGGAGATCAAGTAAACTTTGTGACCCACGAAATGAGGACTTTGTGAATGAAGTGATGGATAAAATGGACATGTCGGTAGTTTACTACAGCAGTGGATCACAAACTTTACAAAAATCAGAGAATGACACCACGTCACTGCTTCATGCCAAAACACCCACCTTCTTCATTACGCACAAGTATATCTGCAATATTTCCAGGTTAACGGACCCACACTGACTTCTTTACATACTCTCTGAGAGCACGCGTCAGTCAGCAGTCTCCCTACCTCAGTATTATTATTAATCAAAGTTTTGATCAACGAACAAAAAAATGTTAATTGTTGGCCACATTTTTTTCCCTGGGAAACTCCGTCTGTTCTATTTATGAGGATATGTAGTCTGAATGATCATGTCAGTGATGCTCTGATTTAATCCCCACACTTAGATTATTTACAGAATAAATATGTGCAGCTGATGAAGATGTGCTGATGGAGGAGGAGAAGAAGCCACCGCCGTGTCTCTGTGCGCTCTGTGCGTCTTGACGCAGGCAACTTTATTACAACTAAAAACCGCACTTGGTAATAAATGCACCAAATTTACAGATATTAATGAAAACTGGTGGCTCTGAGGTTTCTGTGTTAGTCTAAATTTTAACTCTACATCAATGAAAACATAAGTGTCAGGTCCGGTGAGGTCCATCTGGATAATGAAGGCGAGACAGCGCTGAAGAAATGTGTATGTGGCAGACTTTTATTTTTTCTTTGTGTATTTTCATAATGAAAGTGACTTATAGGATCAATTACACGTGTTATTTATAGCCCAAATAAAACAGTTAGTTTGAATAGTTATGATGACGTGGATCTGTCAGTAAAGTTTGATATTTAGTGAAATAAAATGTTGGAGAGACATCAACATGTATCTGGAGGCTTCAGTTCACCACTTCACCGTCTGTGTCTCCAGTTTCCCATGCCTCCAAAATGTACGTACGCCTGGTTCAGAGTTTGCTTACCGGTGCGCACGTTTTACCGACAGGTTTGTTTTTATAGATCACAAACTTTGTGTGGGAAAAGGCGTATGTCAGTTTCAGGCCCTGTTTTGTGCGTACGCAAGCTTTATAAATCAGACCCCTGATCAGTTTATCAGTCGTCCTTGTATCAGTCAGATCTGAGGGTTCAAGACTTTTGACATCATGTGTGCCTAAAGATTGATTCTTCCAGTGACCTGGTGAGTTCCTCAGTCTGTTTTTGCTCCTTGTTTATTTTTTGGGCTGTACTGGGAAAATTTTGGAGGATCTGGGGACAACTCTGTTAAAATGTTCCTGTAAGTTTTCTGTCTCTACCATCAGTTTGATCCAGCAGATTTTGAGGAGTCGTGGCCATTAAAATATAAATAAATATTATTAAAAAGGCTGTGATAATGTTTCCAAGGCTAAGTGATACAGTTGTTGTCAGTTAGGCTTTATTCATAAATGCCAATTCATAACAAGTGATATCTCTAGACACTTTACAATAGAGCGTAAACCTCTTCATTTTATGGATACACATATATGCATCGATACATATATACATCAATAAAATACACTTATACATATAAATAAAACTATATCCGTCAACACCCAACATGAATCCACAAAGCCAATCATGAATCCACACGATAGGTACAGGACGGGGATTTGCTGTGAGCGACACTGAAGCTGTGTCATTATTTACTTTTCCTTTGCAACTTTATTCTTCGGTTAGACCAACTGGATAAACAACAAGGCAAATTTACTTTATTAGCTTCATTTGAACTCATCAATCAGATGCAAACTGCAGTCTACCTCCCAATATAAACTATGACTTTGAAAAACCTGACTGGCAGGGAAACATTATGACTGAAGATGGACTTGTCAAGAAGAGAAGGACTCATGTTGCCTTCACCTTCCTTCACTGAGCCCCCCCCCGACCTGGAAGTTTTTCCCCTCTCCTACCAACAGGCCAGTGGGACCAGCAGTCTTTAGGCTATAAATATGTGTTCATTGCATTAAAAAAACAACAAAAAATTGTCTACATTCTGATTAAAGCCCTTGCTGGCCACAGGTCTTTATAAACTTCTTTTACTTCTTCCTAATTATTTTAGAAAACAGGAGAGAGGCTCTCATTGGCTGAACATTATACTGTAGCTCAGCTTTGCTTCTCAGTCTGAGAGGTGACAAGGCAGCAGGAGGAGCTGAGTGAGTTTAAAAAAAGGAGAGTGAGGGAGAGAGAGAGAGAGCTGATCAGTTTGTCAGTCGTCCTTATATCAGTTAGATCTGAGGGTTCCACACTTTTGACAGGTACAGGACGGGGATTTGCCGTGAGCAACACTGAAGCTGTGTCATTATTTACTTTTCCTTTGCAACTTTATTCTTACAGTTAGACCAACTGGATAAACAACAAGGCAAATTTACTTTATTAGCTTCATTTGAACTCATCAATCAGATGCAAACTGCAGTCTACCTCCCAATATAAACTATGACTTTGAAAAACCTGACTGGCAGGGAAACATTATGACTGAAGTTGGACTTGTCAAGAAGAGGAGGACTCATGTTGCCTTCACCTTCCTTCACTGAGCCCCCCCCAACCTGGAAGTTTTTCCCCTCTCCTACCAACAGGGCAGTGGGACCAGCAGAAGGACCCACATTGTATCAGAAGAATGTTCTTTCATGTTTTGTTAATGGTGTTTTTATTGTGCAATTTGTTGATCGTGTCAGAAGCAAAAAGAAATATAATTATGATGGACATTGCTTTTGAACCCGTGGTTCAAGAGAATTACTTTAGAAAACAAACTCATGAAACTGGCCTGGACAGATCCATCCATCCATCCATCCATCCATCCATCCATCCATCCATCTGCTGACAAATGGGCATTATTTACTAAGATTATATACTAAGACCAGCCGCCTGTCTCTTAAGCACTCATGACTATTGGAAATTTAGAGTTACCTAGAAATAAGCAGCCATGTAATTGGTTTGGGAGGAAACCTAAGTGCTTGGAGAAAACCTTCACATGCACAGGGAGGACACTCCAAACAGAAGAGAACCCACTATGGGTCATTGATATTGGCAATAGCCATTTTTTGTGGTTGAATTTGATTAGATTTTATTTTTTTTCTGAAATTATTTTTACTTTTTTGAAATCCTGTGTTTCTTTTCACCTCATTAACCAGGGGCGTAGAATTGGGTAGCAATGTTAGGGACACGTCCCTATCAATTTTATGTCGTGACAGCATGGTCCATAACACAAAACACCAGCATTTTAATGCAAAATCCCTCTTTTCGTTGTCTTTCCAATCAGTCACTTGGCTAAGAGGATGCTGCTAGCTTGTAAAACACCCAGTGTAGTGGTTGCTAGTTGTCCAGGAGCTTCATCTGCCACTGTTAGCTGTGAACATGTTGGGCATTTGTTCTGCTTGGGTCACATGACTTAATTTTGATGTTGGTTTCATTTACATTAACCTTTGTATCTGTGTGCTTGAGTGCTTGTGTGTGAATGTGTTCGGTAATTGGGCACAGCAAGCATGTTAAAGAAAAGAAAACTTGAAATAAGAGACTTCTTTAGTAGTCAAATTGTATTGGTTGTAAAGGTATGTAACTAATAAAAGGCTATATTTAATGACAAAGAGATACATGTCCTTTATTTTTTATCAATGTATTATGTATCATATAAAAAAGCTTTTTAAAAAACTTTTGAAAACTCAAACAAATATAGACATGCTCCCCATTGCTGCTGCCGGTTTCTGCATGTGCCTGCACCCACACTAGACTCACTGAACTCAGGATGATCGAGCTTCTCACCCTATTTCTATGGGAGAGCTGGGACACCCTGCAGAGGAAACTCATTTTGGCTGCTTGTACCCACGGTCTTGTTCTATTGGTCACTACCCACAACTTGTGGCCATAGGTGAGGGTGAGAACAAAGACTGAGCGATGAACTGGGATCTTCGCCTTTTGGCTCATCTCCTCTTTCACAATGACCGACCGGTGCAAAGTCTGAATTTTTGTCGCACTGATCCACCTGTCAATCTCACGCTCCATCCTTCCTTAGCTCAGGAACAAGACCATGGGATACCTGAACTCCCCCACTTGGCGAGAACTCAACCCTGATCCCTGCCTTACCAAATGCCTGACATTTGGTCGGTGTAAACAGCTCTCTTTTGACGGTCGTCTTCTCCCACCATGTTGTTTTGTTATGTGTGTCGCCAGCAGCGCTCTGAGTCGCTTTTCACTTCCGGTGGTGACAGCAAGTCAAACCACTTTCGTAGTTCTTTTGTGTTGCTAGCGTGGTCAAGAGTGTTGGCTCTCACTGAGAGATGACTACAAAAATGGACACATCTGTTCATCTGGTTGTTTAACACAGCTGAAAATGATCATCTATTAATGTCGCTCCCGCTCCTGCCCGCTCCCGTAGCTTTTTTTCCCGTCCTATCCCAATCATGGGATTAATTAAAAAATGACTCCCATCCCGTGGGATTCCCATAGGAATCACGTGACCCACGGGAATTCCTGAAAAATGTCATCCTCTACCGCCAACCCCACATTCCTCTTGGCCTGCTGGTACCTGTCAGCTGTCTCCAGAGTCACGCTGGCCAATAAGGACTGACGCGACTCCTTCTTGGGCTTGATGACATCCTTCAATGCCGGTGTTCACCAGCAGGTTCGAGTGCTGCCTCCATGACAGGCATTGACTACTACTGTATAGTCACAGCTCCCATCTGCTAACTCAACAACGGAGGCACAGATGTTTATTAAATATTTATGGACTGTTCTTAATAATTAGTACTATTGTAGCCATCACAGGTTTTCTAAAGAAATGTATATGTCCGTTTATAAAAATACATGACAAAATATCAAGACCACAATAAACATACAGAAGTGAACAAGGACAACTTTACATATAAAACAACACTGAATGACTTTACTTCCATTGAAAGGATAAAAATGGAAAGAAGTACAAAACCCAAAACCAGTGAAGTTGGCACGTTGTGTTAATCATAAATAAAAACAGAATACAATGATTTGCAAATCCTTTTCAACTTATATTCAATTGAATACACAGCAAAGACAAGATGTTTAATGTTCGAACTGAGAAACTTTATTTTCTTTTGCAAATAATCATCAACTTAGAATTTAATGGCAGCAACACATTGCTAAAAAAGTTGTCACAGGGGCATTTTTACCACTGTGTTACATCGCCTTTCCTTTTAACAACACTCAGTAAACGTTTGGGAACTGAGGAGACCAATTTTTGAAGCTTTTCAGGGGGAATTCTTTCCCATTCTTGCTTGATGTACAGCTTAAGTTGGTCAACAGTCCGGGGTCTCTGTTGTATTTTACGCTTCATAATGCGCCACACATTTTCAATGGGGGACAGGTCTGGACTACAGGCAGGCCAGTCTAGCACCTGCACTCTTTTACTACGAAGCCACGCTGTTGTAACACGTGCAGAATGTGTCTTGGCATTGTCTTGCTGAAATAAGCAGGGCCGTCCATGAAAAAGACGTTGCTTGGATGGCAACATATGTTGCTCCAAAACCTGTATGTACCTTTCAGCATTAACGGTGCCTTCACAGATGTGTAAGTTACCCATGCCTTGGGTACTAATACACCCCCATACCATCACAGATGCTGGCTTTTGAACTTTGCGCCTATAACAGTCCGGATGGTTCTTTTCCTCTTTGGTCTGGAGGACACGACGACCACAGTTTCCAAAAACAATTGTAAATGTGGACTGGTCAGACCACAGAACACTTTTCCACTTTGCATCAGTCCATCTTAGATGAGCTCGGGCCCAGCCAAGCCGGCGGCGTTTCTGGGTGTTGTTGATAAATGGCTTTGGCTTTGCATAGTAGAGTTTTAACTTGCACTTACAGATGTAGACGAACTGTAGTTACTGACAGAGGTTTTCTGAAGTGTTCCTGAGCCCATGTGGTGATATCCTTTACACAGTGATGCCGGTTTTTGATGCAGTACCACCTAAGGGATCGAAGGTCACCGCTAGTCAGTGCTGGTATTCGGCCTTGCCGCTTACGTGCAGTAATTTCTCCAGATTCTTTGAACCTTTTGATGATATTACGGACCGTAGATGATGAAATCCCTAAATTCCTTGCAATAGCTGGTTGAGAAATGTTGTTCTTAAACTGTTGGACAATTTGCTCACGCATTTGTTCACAAAGTGGTGACCCTTGCCCCATCCTTGTTTGTGAATGACTGAGCATTTCAGGGAAGCTGCTTTTATACCCAATCATGGCACCCACCTGTTCCCAATTAGCCTGTTCACCTGTGGGATGTTCCAAATAAGTGTTTGATGAGCGTTCCTCAACTTTCTCAGTCTTTTTTGCCACTTGTGCCAGCTTTTTTGAAACATGTTACAGGCATCAAATTCCAAATGAGCTAATATTTGCAAAAAATAAAGTTTACCAGTTCCAACGTTAAGTATCTTGTCTTTGCTGTGTATTCAATTGAATATAGGTTGAAAGGGATTTGTAAATCATTGTTTTCTGTTTTTATTCACACAACATGCCAACTTCACTGGTTTGGGTTTCATACAAAATGATGTAATCCCTCCCCTTCTCCATAAAGTATCAAAAGTCAGTAATTGAGATTTCCTTTGATACTTGAGCATGTAACAAATAATTCTTGTTTTCTTGTTTTAGACATAAACAGACAAGAAAATGGAGGGAAGGAGTTTATAAATACAGTTATATAACTGTAGTTTAAAGCAAAAATCCTGTCTTTAGGCTATAAATATGTGTTTGCTGCATTAAAAAAACAACAAAAAAGGTGTCTACATTCTGATTAAAGCCCTTGCTGGCCACAGGTCTTTATAAACTTCATTTTACTTCTTCCTAATTATTTTAGAAAACAGGAGAGAGGCTTTCATTGGCTGAACATTATACTGTAGCTCAGCTTTGCTTCTCAGTCTGAGTGGTGACAAGGCAGCATTGATGAGGTGGATGGCCAGAAAAGTTTTTTATTCTGGTCTCACAGCACAGGAATCTCCAACAAAAGAAAGAGCAGCGAGTGGCTGTCTGTCGCTGCTGCTGTTAATGCAGTAAGCACAACAGAGAGGACAGTGTCGGAGATCAAGTAAACTTTGTGACCCACGAAATGAGGACTTTGTGAATGAAGTGATGGATAAAATGGACATGTCGGTAGTTTGCTGCAGCAGTGGATCACAAACTTTACAAAAATCAGAGAATGACACCACGTCACTGCTTCATGCCAAAACACCCACCTTCTTCATTACGCACAAGTATATCTGCAATGTTTCCAGGTTAACGGACCCACACTGACTTCTTTACATACTCTCTGAGAGCACGCGTCAGTCAGCAGTCTCCCTACCTCAGTATTATTATTAATCAAAGTTTTGATCAACAAACAAAAAAATGTTAATTGTTGGCCACATTTTTTTCCCTGGGAAACTCCGTCTGTTCTATTTATGAGGATATGTAGTCTGAATGATCATGTCAGTGATGCTCTGATTTAATCCCCACACTTAGATTATTTACAGAATAAATATGTGCAGCTGATGAAGATGTGCTGATGGAGGAGGAGAAGAAGCCACCGCCGTGTCTCTGTGCGCTCTGTGCGTCTTGACGCAGGCAACTTTATTACAACTAAAAACCGCACTTGGTAATAAATGCACCAAATTTACAGATATTAATGAAAACTGGTGGCTCTGAGGTTTCTGTGTTAGTCTAAATTTTAACTCTACATCAATGAAAACATTAGTGTCCGGTCCGGTGAGGTCCATCTGGATAATGAAGGCGCGACAGCACTGAAGAAACATGTATGTGGCAGACTTTTATTTTTTCTTTGTATATTTTCATAATGAAAGTGACTTATAGGAAACCGTCAATTACACGTGTTATTTATAGCCCAAATAAAACAGTTAGTTTGAATGGTTATGATGACGTGGATCTGTCAGTAAAGTTTGATATTTAGTGAAATAAAATGTTGGAGAGACATCAACATGTATCTGGAGGCTTCAGTTCACCACTTCACCGTCTGTGTCGCCAGTTTCCCATGCCTCCAAAATGTACGTACGCCTGGTTCAGAGTTTGCTTACCGGTGCGCACGTTTTACCGACAGGTTTGTTTTTATAGATCACAAACTTTGTGTGGGAAAAGGCGTACGCCAGTTTCAGGCCCTGTTTTGTGCGTACGCAAGCTTTATAAATCAGACCCCTGATCAGTTTATCAGTCGTCCTTGTATCAGTCAGATCTGAGGGTTCAAGACTTTTGACATCATGTGTGCCTAAAGATTGATTCTTCCAGTGACCTGGTGAGTTCCTCAGTCTGTTTTTGCTCCTTGTTTATTTTTTGGGCTGTACTGGGAAAATTTTGGAGGATCTGGGGACAACTCTGTTAAAATGTTCCTGTAAGTTTTCTGTCTTTACCATCAGTTTGATCCAGCAGATTTTGAGGAGTTGTGGCTATTAAAATATAAATAAATATTATTAAAAAGGCTGTGATAATGTTTCCAAGGCTAAGTGATACAGTTGTTGTCAGTTAGGCTTTATTCATAAATGCCAATTCATAACAAGTGATATCTCTAGACACTTTACAATAGAGCGTAAACCTCTTCATTTTATGGATACACATATATGCATCGATACATATATACATCAATAAAATACACTTATACATATAAATAAAACTATATCCGTCAACACCCAACATGAATCCACAAAGCCAATCATGAATCCACACGATAGGTACAGGACGGGGATTTGCTGTGAGTGACACTGAAGCTGAGTCATTATTTACTTTTCCTTTGCAACTTTATTCTTACACTTAGACCAACTGGATAAACAACAAGGCAAATTTACTTTATTAGCTTCATTTGAACTCATCAATCAGATGCAAACTGCAGTCTACCTCCCAATATAAACTATGACTTTGAAAAACCTGACTGGCAGGGAAACATTATGACTGAAGATGGACTTGTCAAGAAGAGGAGGACTCATGTTGCCTTCACCTTCCTTCACTGAGCCCCCCCCAACCTGGAAGTTTTCCCCCTCTCCTACCAACAGGCCAGTGGGACCAGCAGTCTTTAGGCTATAAATATGTGTTCATTGCATTAAAAAAACAACAAAAAAATTGTCTACATTCTGATTAAAGCCCTTGCTGGCCACAGGTCTTTATAAACTTCTTTTACTTCTTCCTAATTATTTTAGAAAACAGGAGAGAGGCTCTCATTGGCTGAACATTATACTGTAGCTCAGCTTTGCTTCTCAGTCTGAGTGGTGACAAGGCAGCAGGAGGAGCTGAGTGAGTTAAAAAAAAAGGAGAGCGAGGGAGAGAGAGAGAGAGCTGATCAGTTTGTCAGTCGTCCTTATATCAGTCAGATCTGAGGGTTCCACACTTTTGACAGGTACAGGACGGGGATTTGCCGTGAGCAACACTGAAGCTGTGTCATTATTTACTTTTCCTTTGCAACTTTATTCTTTGGTTAGACCAACTGGATGAACAACAAGGCAAATTTACTTTATTAGCTTCATTTGAACTCATCAATCAGATGCAAACTGCAGTCTACCTCCCAATATAAACTATGACTTTGAAAAACCTGACTGGCAGGGAAACATTATGACTGAAGTTGGACTTGTCAAGAAGAGGAGGACTCATGTTGCTTTCACCTTCCTTCACTGAGCCCCCCCCCCCCAACCTGGAAGTTTTTCCCCTCTCCTACCAACAGGGCAGTGGGACCAGCAGAAGGACCCACATTGTATCAGTTAATGGTGTTTTTATTGTGCAACATGTTGATCGTGTCAGAAGCAAAAAGAAATATAATTATGATGGACATTGCTTTTGAACCCGTGGTTCAAGAGAATTACTTTAAAAAACAAACTCATGAAACTGGCCTGGACAGATCCATCCATCCATCCATCCATCCATCCATCCATCCATCCATCTGCTGACAAATGGGCATTATTTACTAAGATTATGTACTAAGACCAGCCGCCTGTCTCTAAAGCACTCATGAGTATCGGAAATTTAGAGTCACCTAGAAATAAGCAGCCATGTAATTGGTTTGGAAGGAAACCTAAGTGCTTGGAGAAAACCTTCACATGCACAGGGAGGACACTCCAAACAGAAGAGAACCCACTATGGGTCATTGATATTGGCAATAGCCTTTATTTTGGTTGGATTTAATTATATTTATTTTTTTTCTGAAATTATTTTTACTTTTTTGAAATCTTGTGTTTCTCTTCACCTCATTAACCAGGGGCGTAGAATTGGGTATCAATGCTAGGGACACGTCCCTATCAATTTTATGATGTGACAGCATGGTCCATAACACAAAACACCAGCATTTTAATGCAAAATCCCTCTTTTTGTTGTCTTTCCAATCAGTCACTTGGCCAAGAGGTGCTAGCTTGTAAAACACCCAGTGTAGTGGTCGCTAGTTGTCTAGGAGCTTCATCTGCCACTGTTAGCTGTGAACATGTTGGGCATTTGTTCTGCTTGGGTCACATGACTTAATTTTGATGTTGGTTTCTTTTACATTAACCTTTGTATCTGTGTGCTTGAGTGCTTGTGTGTGAATGTGTTCGGTAATTGGGCACAGCAAGCATGTTAAAGAAAAGAAAACTGGAAATAAGAGACTTCTTTAGAAGTCAAATTGTATTGGTTGTAAAGGTATAACTAATAAAAGGCTATATTTAATGACAGAGAGATACATGTCCTTTATTTTTTATCAATGTATTATGTATCATATAAAAAAGCTTTTTAAAAAACTTTTGAAAACTCAAACAAATATAGACATGTTCCCCATTGATGCTGCCGGTTTCTGCATGTGCCTGCACCTACGCTAGACTCACTGAACTCAGGA
Source organism: Scarus forsteni (assembly GCA_036419115.1). NCBI lineage: Eukaryota > Metazoa > Chordata > Actinopteri > Labriformes > Labridae > Scarus > Scarus forsteni. Next base: position 57,484 of record JAZDUH010000121.1, read on the forward strand.
TGATCGAGCTTCGCACCCTATTTCTATGGGAGAGCTGGGACACCCTGTAGAGGAAACTCATTTTGGCTGCTTGTACCCACGGTCTTGTTCTATTGGTCACTACCCACAACTTGTGGCCATAGGTGAGGGTGAGAACAAAGACTGAGCGATGAACTGGGATCTTCGCCTTTTGGCTCATCTCCTTTTTCACAATGACCGACCGGTGCAAAGTCTGAATTTTTGTCGCACTGATCCACCTGCCAACCTCATGCTCCATCCTTCCTTAGCTCAGGAACAAGACCATGGGATACTTGAACTCCCCCACTTGGCGTAGGAACTCAACCCTGATCCCAAGAGGACACTCCACTCTTCTCCAGTCAAGGACCATGGACTCAGAATTGAAGGTGCTGATTCTCATCCCAGCTGCTTCACACTCGGCTGTACGTAGAAATTCTGTCCGGAAAGGTTGTGAACAGAACCAGTGACCAAGGACAGCCTTGGCGGAGTCAGGGAAAAGAGTCAGACTTACTGCCAGCTGTGCGGCACCAGTCATACAAGAAACAGCTGGCTGGTAGCATGGTGTTTGGTACCCACTACTACTGGAGAACTCCCCACAGGCTGAGGAGGCCTCTGAAGTATTCCTTCCAGGGATAAACACGTTCCTGAGTCGAGGTCAGCAGCACACCATCCCCACCAACGACAGTGTTTTCAGCAGCTTTCAGTGCTGCTGTCCCCTCCTGGGATGTCAGATGGTGGTCCAGAATCTCTTTGAAACTGTCCAGAAGTCGTTCTCCCTGGCCTCACCACAACTCCTTCCAAGCCTGCATTTTTACCTTGATGACTGCCAACTAGAGCATGACATGGGAGCAGATTTTCACTCCTGTACCATCCCACTCCCACTCGTAATTACTCGCACTCCTGTCCCGTTCTCGTTTGCATAAAACAAAACATGTTGAAAAAATGTTGCATTATTTAAGTAAGGTAAAAGTGAGGTTCATATAAAAGGCCTTGCCTTTAAGTTACACATGCCTGACATTCGGTTGGTGTAAACAGCTCTCTTTTCGACGTGTCGTCTTCTCCCTCCATGTTGTTTTTTTATGTGTGTCGCCGGCAGCGCTCTGAGTCGCTTTTCACTTTCAGTGGTGACAGGAAGTCAAACCACTTTTGTCATTCTTTTGTGCTGCTAGTATGGTCAAGAGTGTTGGCTCTCACTGAGAGATGACTACAAAAAAGGACGCATCTGTTCATCTGGTTGTTTAACACGGCTGAAAATGCTCATCTGTTACAGTTTTTCACAGTTCTTAAAGGGAAACTCCGGTATTTTGACACCTGGACCTTATTTTTAGGTTTGTGCATGCTCATATACTCACTCAGACAAACATCGTGCAGCTCGGAGTCCTTCAGAAGTTATTTAGATCCAACCGATGTAGCCGCACTTAGCGGGGTCCACGGCAACGGAGCTTCAGCGCGGGACGTAATCTCTGCAAAATCGCTCGTCTCTACCACAGCCCGGCTTGTCATTGCAGAGAAATCCTCCAGAGTAGTCAGACATATATTCCTGGATAGATCCATACGCGTGTCAGCCGGTTTCAAGTCCCACTCTGAGCAGCTAACACACTCCTCTTCTGTTGCTATAGGCGAACACTGTCCACAAGCGCACCGCTAGTTAGCATTGAGTCGTGGACGTGCTCCTGTTTGTTGTTCACGAGCCAGCTGTTCGTCTCTCTCCCTCTCCATTCTTCTCTCATGGAGCTCCTCGTCCGTGTACTCAGACTCAAACCGGTCGTAGTCTGACTCTTCGGCATCAGATAAATATTCTGCCATGTTGCTGAGCACTGCCGGCTAAAAGTAGGTCAGCTGTACCTTTGTGTCGCGCGGCTATGACGTCATCAAAAGTTTGTTTACCAGGTCAGCTGACCCACCTGAAGAGGGTAGATGAGCTGACTTTATGATAACACTGGCGATGGATGAAAAAATATAGCCAAAATGAGCGATTTTGCAGAGATTATGTCCCGCGCTGAAGCTCCTTATAGGGCAAAATATACCGGAGTTTCCCTTTAACACACAACAATCGATTATTTGGCACAGTTTGGAAAACGCTCACTTCAAGTACCAATTGCTCGGCCCAATTTGCCACATCTAAACACTTCCTTACCTGCATGACACTCTGACTTTCCTTCTTTACACTCTGAGGTCAATTACACATCACCTTGTTGTCAAAGCTGTACACACAATGATCAGCTGTTGCACACACACCCCAATCGAAATCTCAAAGCATCAACCCACAACACACAACTATGCAAATCTCTAAACACCCAGGTCTGGTGAGCAGTTTTCAATCAGGAGAACTGCAGCATAAAAGGGCCTTGAGCCTCTACTTTGTTTGGTGAGCACTGAACAATGGACAACGACAACCAGAGAAGGAGAGGGGGAAGAATGAGAGGAGGAAGAGGACAAGGAGTAGGAGGACAGGGAGGAGGAGGAGATGGAGGAGTAAGAGGTCCAGGAGTAGGAGGACAGGGAGGAGGAGGAGATGGAGAAGGAGAAGGAGGGCGAGGAGGAAGAGGAGATGGAGGAGGAAGAGGAGGAGGACGAGGATGAAGAGCGGGAGGAAGAGGAAGACGAGGAAACAGAAACAGGAGACTTGATGTGGTCTAGTGTAACCTTTTGACTTTTTTTTTGTTTTGTTTATGTACATTTTCTTTAGAAATGCCTGTGCACTGAAACTCTGTAAATAAAACAATGATTTGCTGTATACTTGTGTGATATTTTAAGTTTTAAGAAGTGGACCTACACAGCCATTTTCCAAAGGAAAAATGAGTAACTCTCATGAGTCAATGTCATTCACATTGTGTGTTACATTTCTATAATTGGGTTTTCAGCTTTGCACTTCAGTGTGCTGTGAATGCTTGGTAGTGTGCAGCAAATGCTGAGCTGTGTGTATCAGTTGACTGGTATGTGTGTGTCATTAGAGAATGGGGCTGTGTGTATCAAATGTGAACACGAGTTCCATTTTGTGAACAGTTTAGAGATTTGATGGCAAAGAGTCATCTTGAAAAGGGAGTGTCAGGTTTAACATTTTGTGTGTGAGATTTTCAGGTGTGTCTGTACAATTTGAAGGAATCCATTAGTGTTTTGAAAAACCTGTGTTAAGAACTGTGAAAAACTGTAATGTCGCTCCCGCTCCTGCCCGCTCCCATTGCTTTATTTCCGCACTCCCGTCCCGATCACGAGATTAATCAAAAGATGACTTCCATCCCGTGGGATTCCCATAGGAATCACGTGACCCACGGGAATTCCTGAAAAATGTCATCCTCTACCGCCAACCCCACATTCCTCTTGGCCTGCTGGTACCTGTCAGCTGTCTCCAGAGTCCTGCTGGCCAATAAGGACTGACGCGACTCCTTCTTGGGCTTGACGACATCCTTCAATGCCGGTGTTCACCAGCAGGTTCGAGTGCTGCCTCCATGACAGGCATTGACTACTGTATAGTCACAGCTCCCATCTGCTAACTCAACAACGGAGGCACAGATGTTTACATAAATATTTACGTACTGTTCTTAATAATTAGTACTGTTGCAGTCATTACAGGGTTTCTAAAGAAATGTATATGTCCGGTTATAAAAATAATGACAAAATATCAAGACCACAATAAACAAACAGAAGTGAACAGGGACAACTTTAAATATAAAACAACACTGAATGACTTTACTTCCATTGAAAGGATAAAAATGGAAAGAAGTACAAAACCCAAAACCAGTGAAGTTGGCATGTTGTGTAACTCGTAAATAAAAACAGAATACAAAGATTTGCAAATCCTTTTCAACTTATATTCAATTGAATACACAGCAAAGACAAGATATTTAATGATCGAACTGAGAAACTTTATTTTCTTTTGCAAATAATCATCAACTTAGAATTTAATGGCAGCAACACATTGGAAAAAAGTTGGCACAGGGGGCATTTTACCACTGTGTTACGCCTTTCCTTTTAACAACACTCAGTAAACGTTTGGGAACTGAGGAGACCAATTTTTGAAGCTTTTCAGGGGGAATTCTTTCCCATTCTTGCTTGATGTACAGCTTAAGTTGGTCAACAGTCCGGGGTCTCCGTTGTTTTTTTTTACGCTTCATAATGCGCCACAAATTTTCAATGGGGGACAGGTCTGGACTACAGGCAGGCCAGTCTGGTACCCGCACTCTTTTACTACGAAGCCACGCTGTTGTAACACGTGCAGAATGTGGCTTGGCATTGTCTTGCTGAAATAAGCTGGGGCGTCCATGAAAAAGACGTTGCTTGGATGGCAACATATGTTGCTCCAAAACCTGTATGTACCTTTCAGCATTAATGGTGCCTTCACAGATGTGTAAGTTACCCATGCCTTGGGCACTAATAGACCCCCATACCATCACAGATGCTGGCTTTTGAACTTTGCACCTATAACAGTCCGGATGGTTCTTTTCCTCTTTGGTCCAGAGGACACGACGACCACAGTTTCCAAAAACAATTTGAAATGTGGACTGGTCAGACCACAGAACACTTTTCCGTTGGCCACAGGTCTTTATAAACTTCATTTTACTTCTTCCTAAATATTTTAGAAAGCAGGAGAGAGGCTCTCATTGGCTGAACATCAGACCTCAGCTTTGCCTCTCAGTCTGAGTGGTGACAAGGCAGCAGGAGGATCTGAGTGAGTTAGAGTAAAAAAAAGGGAGTGAGAGAGAGAGAGAGAGAGAGAGAGAGATAGACAGAGAGAGAGAGAGGATCAGTTTGTCAGTTGTCCTTGTTTCAGCCAGATCTGAGGGTTCAAGACTTTTGACATCATGTGTGCCTACAGAAGATTGATTCTTCCACTGACCTGGTGAGTTCCTCAGTCTGTTTTTGCTCCTTGTCTTTTTTTTTGGGCTGTACTGGGAAAAATTTGGAGACAGAGAATTGGGACAACACTTTGTCAAAATGTTCCTGTAAGTTTTCTGTCTTTACCATTAGTTTGATCCAGCAGATTTTGAGGAGTTGTGGACATTAAAATATAAATAAATATTAATAAAAAGGCTGTGATAATGTTTCAAAGGCTAGTTTTTCCCCTCTCCTACCAACAGGGCAGTGGGACCAGCAGAAGGACCCACATTGTATCAGAAGAATGTTCTTTTTTGTTTTGTTAATGCTGTTTTTGTTGTGCAACAAGTTGATAGTGTCAGAAGCAAAAAGAAATATAATTATGATGGAAAAGATGCAAATTAACCACCTGAAAATAGCCTCTCTAAATGTGAATGGGTTGAATAACCCGATAAAAAGGGATAAGGTTCTCACAAAGTTTTAAAAAGAGAATACACAGATAATATATCTCCCAAGAGCCTCACCTGTCTTCACAGGAACACCAGAAACTAAAGAATAAGGGATTTAGAAATACTTTTTATAGTTCATTTAGAGGGGCTAGTAGAAGGGGAGTTGCAATTCTAATCTCTAACAAGATAAGATTTGAGGGCCCAAAAGAAATACATGATAAAGAAGGCAGATACATTATGGTAAAAGGGAAACTGGAGAACCAAATGGTCACAGTAATCAATATATATGCGCCAAAAGAATCTGAAAAGCATTTTAATAAAACATTATTTGATTGATGGAGGGGATTGGAACCTAGTATTAAATCACAGCTTGGACACAACTAGTACTAAAATAGTAGTAAAATACATTTGACTAATTACATAAATACAACATTAGCGGAATTAGGCATGATAGATGTCTGGAGAGAAATTCATTCATTAAAGAGGGACTATACATATTATTCTGCTCCCCATAAGGTTCACACAATAGTTGATTACTTTTTCATGACTTCTGAGGATAGATTTAGAGTGGTGGAATGTAATATCGGAGTAGCAGACCTGTAAGATCATTGTACTGTCTACCTGGTTATGAACTGAAATAGGACAGAAAAAAAAACACTAGCTGGAGATTAAACCAACACTATGTAGTTTTTCAAACATAATATAATCCTTCGATATGCATTGTCATGATCCACCACTTTACAATGAGTTGAATGACACCTCTGTTGTGGTCTGGAGTGGTCTGTATCCCTTTCACTGTCACTATGTAACCTCGAGGTGGATGGTAGGAACCCTGTCACACTAAAAAACTATGCGTTTTGACTGCTTTACGGCATACTTCACTTCCCACGATTCTTGATTCGTTTAAGACACGGAAGTCTCGGCAAAAGCCAAGCGCAGAGCTGTAACCATAGCGGAGGCAATAAAGAACGTAATGAATAGAAAAGTTTTGTCAGGATACAAAACAAAGAAAGCAAGAGAAAAACAGGCTGAATGCTTGGACCAGAATAAACATCGGCTCGGCGTTCACTGGCTGGCGTGAAATAAAAGACGAGGAGGGATGTCTGACCGATGCCGATTTGACCCTGTTATTGCTGGACTTGTAAGTACTTGTTGATTGTTTACCATCAATTTACAGTATTCTTGAGTTTGTAATGTGACTTTTTGTATCACTAAGGGCCATCTCGTCCTGTTTATATTCATAAACAAGTAATCCCAGGCGGTAGCTATTTATTGCGAACATGGTAATTTCAAAAGCTAATGTAAACGATGACTGCAAATCGCTAAGCGGAAAAGACAATGTATGTATGTTTAGCTTCCTCCGCTGTAAAATGCCGAAAATGGAAGATCATTATATTGAATCATTCTGAGATTATCATCTTAGTGTTCATGTACCTGACCAAGCTGTTTGAGCTAACTGTAGCCTACAGACTTACACACAAACTTTTTTTCATGAAATGTTATGTTTCTACAGGTATCAAAAGAAGCAAGTCACCTCAACTCCACTGAAACCTCACTCTCTACAGACAATAGTTTCCAGTATAACAGAGGAGTCGGACTGTGAGAGCTACTGTGTTTTTTTTTATTAATTTATTTAGTTTTTAAATTTTTTGGGGGGGCATTTTGTGCCTTTATTGACAGGAGAGAGACAGTGGAAAGGCTTGTGAAAGGGGGAGAGAGAGTAGGGGAAGACACTCTGCAAACTGGTCACAGGCGAGATTTGAACCTGGACCGGCAGAAGCACATACATGGGGTGCCTGGTTGCTAACCACTCCGCCAAACCAGCACCCCTTAATTTATTTTTTTAACAGGGCCTGCAGTTTTATGTTTTCCCCAAATTTTTACTTTATTTCTATCATCATTGACTGAATTTCTGTTTTCACTCAGAGAATTTGAATGGAAGGTGTACAGATACTGCAACATTGTGCTGAGGCAGAAGAGGTCAGTGTTTAAGAAGCCAGGTGAGTTTTCAGTAGCCAGAGGCTGCAGCACTCCCCTCCCCCCAGTACTTGTGTAAGCCCCTGGTCTTCTGGCTTGTGTCCCTTGCATACTGTCCTGCAACACCTGCTTATTGTTTCACAACAACAACATAGTCTTGTACTATTCACCCGCTGTCCCTTTCTGTTTGCTCTCTGTCATAGTCACATTTCATAGGACTGTCATGGAACATTATAACGATTGGTGCAGGACAGTAGGCGAGCGACTCCCACCACAAACAGTGTAGCACAGCTTTTGTTCAGGGAATGATTTTTTTCGCTTTTGTATTTCTATTTGTCTACCTATAGTTTATACACTTTACCTATATTCTGCTGTCTTAGCAGTGTTCATTCTCTGTCAATTGTGGAGGAAGAAGATCCCCATGACTCCCCAGACGAGGATGCAGTCAATGATCCAAGGAACAGCATGCAAGTATTTCTAATAAATTTTACTACATTTTAAGTTGTCAATCTTTATTTTCCAGCTTACTGATACGTGTGTTTATGTGCAGTACTGAAATGGATAACAATTGGACAGACCCAAGATGCTGTGAGGATGGGGACAGCTCAGATGAGGGATATGCTCTGTTTCTGCAACTACGGTATGTTGAATTTATCGCATTTATCTTCTTGTATTAGTAGTATTGGTATTATGATTACTAACTTCAGAAGCATTGTTATTAGTAGTAGTATGGAAATCTGTGAGAAATACTTAGGATTGTTTTTTATTTTACCTTCTTTTTTTGCTTTTGTATGCAGTGTTGGTGGTGTAGCATTAAAGGCTGTGAACGTTGAGCAGCTTCAAGAAATAAGTATGGATGAGACTGTACTAGATGTTAAAATCCCTGACCCTGTGGACAATGAAGTGACAGATTTGCCTGACTACTTGGAAGTTGTCCATGAAGATGACCTCATTGAGAAGAGGGCCTGTATTTCTTACCTTGACAACTTGAAGGTGCTGACCTCTTATCTGCACTTTCCTTTGAAAGTGTGTAACTACACAGACAGTATAACTGGTGTAAAATGCCAAGGAAAACCACTATTTCAGGTTAAAACGAGTACCCGGGGGACTGGAGCTGTTTTAGAATGGGTAAGCATATTGTGCATATGTGTGAGTGTGTAGTTGAGGCGATTATACTTTGATACTTTATTAGTATTTATTGTAGACTTTGTATGTCAACATTATAGTAGTACTTGGAATAGTAACTATATTACATTTCTTTTAGGATTTTTCTTTCTTGAAGCTATGCCCCTTTGGACACAACCTCTGGAGGTGGAATTCGCAACCACTTTTGAAGTATGGGATGCAAGGGGCCAACTTTATGCTCTCCACAAACATTTTGTTGTCAGGAAACAACTGCAGGAAAGTGGCTTTTCTGTTCAACTGCATGCAAATGGGGATGGTGGCAGAGTCAACGTATTTCAAAATCCAGGATACCTACTGCATCGAACCAGTTGATGAATTCTGGCAGACCATCAGAGCTGGTGTTCTGACCCATTTACGAGAGAAGGACAAGGTTGTTGTTCTTGGTGAGTCCTTTTTCGATTGCTTTGTCACCTGTGATCTGTATCTATGAAATTTCAGTGAATAAGACACAACTGTTTATTTAATCCTATTGTTATTTTACTTGTTTTCTCCAGCTATTTAAGATCATGTTGTGTTACCTTTGTAATGTGTTTTTTTTTCTCATAAGGTGATGGCAGGATGGACTCTCCAGGTATGTGTGTTTTCGAGGCAGAGAGAGAGATTTTGATTTGCACCATTCACATGTTGACAACCATGTTTTTCATTCTGCAGGCCACTGTGCTCAGTATTGTACATATACCACCATAGAGCAGGAGTCTAGAGACATCGTGCACATCGTCTCCCTGGACAAGCAAGAAACAAATCGAAACTCTGTGATCACAGTGAAGGAGTGCTTTATACGCACAATGGACGCACTTCTGCCAGAGATACACATAACAGGAGTGGCCACTGATGCCCAAACACAAATTTCAGCTTTGCTGAGTAAGTGAAATGGTTCTAGGATTTGGATTCTGGATGTTCAGATAGATGTCTTTGGGATTGTAAAGGCTTCTTTTTTTCACGGATGCAGAACATGGAAAGTACAAAAATTGGGGGCTGGAACATTCACTCGGCATTTGGCATGCAGCGAAGAGTTTAGGAAAGAAGCTGAGACGGGTATTGTATTTCATTGTATTATGAGGGATTTGTAGGTGACTGCATTTCTACACTTTTATACAGTTCTGCAATGAAGCAGCATTTTTATGACGACTGTCTAACACTAGTCTTTTCCATTTTCAGGCCGGTACGGTGAGGGACCAGTCTGAACTGTTGCCTTGGATCTGGGACATCGTGAACCACTTCTGGTGTTGTGCGTGTTGAGGAATTCAAGGTATGTTTGTGGGAAGTAAATTGATGCTGTAAACAAAAACATGCATTACAGTAGGTTACAGATGTATTGCCTGATCATACATGTTCATACATGGTTTTTAATTTTGCAGATGAAGTGGCACGCTGTCATTCATCATGTTGGCAACCAACACACATGGGCAACTGGAGCCTGTGAGCATGAACCACTGGATGATGAAGCCCAGGAAAAACCTTGGATAAAACGAGGTAATTCCAGTCTATTTTATGAGGTGTGTATGTTGCTTTGAATGGATTTTTGTCCATCTCATACTGAGATATGTCATTACAGGTTCAGCAGATCATCAAGCCCTTGTAGCAGTCGTCTTGGACAAGCAGTGGTTGAAGGATATAAAGAAGTTCATCACCTTCAGGTATACACTTTTGTCAATGCTAATGTCAGTGTGTTTTACAAAATTAATTATCCTAAAAGTGCTACAGCTGGTGCAAGTGTTGCTAAAGTATCACATTACAATACCGATCTAAAAAATGTACTCTCTCTGTTTATTGAGACATCTATACACTGATGGTAGAAACAACAAAATTATTGATCCAGTAAAAAATAGGCAGGTTGATTGATAAGGTCAGTAATTGTCAGAATGTAATAACATTTGTATCTTTGTTCTCACACTGTCCAGGACTACAACAGATCTGGAAAACTTCCAGAACCACATACCCATGTATGCAGGGAAGCAGTACTCATACACTCCAGCAGACTCTGCTCGCTGCGATAGACTATAACTGTCACAATGGACGCCTCCCTGCATGAAACAAGGATGGACACAAGATGTAAGTTTATGCACATCTGCAGAGATATTCCCTGTTGTAATCTTAGAGCATTTTTTGAGTTTTCTGAAATTGTTGCATCTTTTTAGTTCCAGGTGATACTACAATAAATGGTTCAAATCTTGGGAGTGTCTACACACTGACGGAGAAAAAAGATTACTCCTACATCCCAGCACTGCAGAGAGCTGTTCTTAGGAAGAGACTGCAAAGTGGAGGAGGCCTTCCCAGAACACAGACCCTTGGGCCAGATGACCCCGGGCATTTAGGGCTTCTGGCTCCAGTACCACCCCCCTCAACAGCAGAGCTAGTTAGGACACATGTGACACGTGATGAGGGTGTTCTTCAGAGTAAACACTGAGGATCATCCCCAATGTGTGTTGTTGAACGGACATGTTTACTTGCACTCTGACTTCAGACACACAGCCACAGCTTTACCTGGACCCCCACCCATATTGTCTGCTGCTTTTACATAGTTCAATTTTTATTACCATTTATTATTTTACTTTTTCTACTGTATTTACACTTCTACATACATCACTCTCTCTTTGCTTTATTCACAGTAACTTACTGTCCATCCTACTTACTGCTTATGGTAATGAGTGAGATTTCTACCTGAGTTGTTGACTTGTTTTCGTAATTTATGTAAATAAAAGTTTATGTTTTGCAAAAAATGACTTTATTTTACACACACACACAAAAAAACAAATGCACACAAAGAAATAGAAAACAACAAAAAATAAAGCTCTGTTCTACAGTGATCGAACCCTGAAACCTGTGTACTGTCCCATTGGGTCCGGAAAAGTGTCTCTTATTTTCCAGACACAGCAGCTTGGAATGACCACTCTGATGCCCACCCTGATGCGACCATGCTGCCAGAGCACAAACTGGCCATACCCTGCGTGTCGGTACTGTCTTTGCTCCTCCCCAGGCTCCTGGTGATCCTCCACAGCAACAACGTCATTCCAGGCTGCCCGGGCCAGACGCAACACCACTTCATCTACATATTTTAGGATGTAAAAGGGGATGTGGGCCATGTTACTTATACAGGTCTCTGGTGTTTGCCGACAGCAGAGTCTCTACCGGTCCGTGTTCATTTCCCGGCGGTTAGAAGAGGAGCGCCAATGGAGGACCCCTCCGCCTGGGTCTCTCTACTGTACAGGGTCCCTCTGCTGTTCAGGATCCCTCAGCAAAGCCAATGCATCAAACATGAGGCCAGGGTGTTAAGGCCTGAGTGTTTTAGCTGGACCAAAATTAGCAGGAGACTTTCAGCAGTTGAAAAACAAAGTCTTTATTTGTCTCACCTGAGACACACAAAATTTCAAAACACAAAAAGGAAAAAAACTGATCTCTGCAGGCTGTGGCCGATGGAGGTTGGCTGCCTACAGACCAAAACCAAAAAGAGCAGCAGGGCACAGACCTGGAAAGCACAGGAAAAAACTGATCAGCAAAAAAGGTTTCCAACAAACAGAGTTGTATTCAGCTCAAACCTCTGAGCCTGGCACTACCTAGTGAGACAGAATTATCTGGCACTGGAGTAAAGGCTGAGCTGGTCTTTATGAAGAGGTGGATGATTGGAAACTGAGTTCAGGTGTGCCCTGCTGCACTCTGACAGAATGTAGGTCAGCCACGCCCCCAGCCACAGCCTGCACTGCAGAGAGAGAAACACAGGAGGTGAAAAGCACAAAAATCCTTCCAATTAAACCAATAATACAAACATAATTTCAAACCATAACACAGGGAGTCTTATCAAAACCATTTGGAGCAACTCGTCTTTCTGCTCAGGGTCCAACGCCTGGATAGTAGCCTGCATCTCAGCATTCTGCTGTTCCTGCAGATCCTGAATCCTCTGCTGGCTCTCTGGATCCAGGTCTTCAGGTGTCCTTCTCCCACTTCCTCCCTCCCTCCCCCTACCTCTACCTACTCCCCTCCCCCCTCTACCTCTTCCCCTTCCCCTCCCAGTTCTACAGTGTGGGGGTTCAAACTCTGATGAGGCAGAAGTAGAGGTGTTCTCAAGAACAGCACATTACTGATGAAACAAGAGACAGAGTTGGTATGATGTAAATGCACAGTTCTATGTTCAATAAGAATCAGTATTAGAATGAACTATAAAGCCAAGGAAATGTTCACATACAGGGGATTTGTCTTGAATTTAGATAATTCTAACATGATTGACAGTATCAACAACAGACTTATAGAATAATAATAGTGATAATAAGACTGTTTAATTCGTAATGAGGAAGCTTTATAACACAATTGTCAAGACTTATAAAACTAGAGGAAAGAATGCAATGTAAAGAAAACGTTTAGGACATTTCTAGTATTTTTCCTGAGAAAACTGAAAATGTGCCAGGCTAATCTGCTAAATATGAAGAATGGGCAGTTTATTCACAAGTTATAAGGTATGTTGGGCGACGAATTTATGACAAAGTTCCTCAAAAAACCTGACAGGAAAAAAGTACAGCACATCAAATCCAGAACGCACCAGTATGTAGTTTTGTTTAGACCTATTTCAAGTGTGTGATATTGTCAGCTCGTTGTTGTCTTTACTTTTATTCACTTTATCACTTCAACAGGACGGGGGCGGGGGCGACTTCACGGTAATATAACCAAGCTGAACTTAGCGATTTTTAACATTGTCATTTAGTCAAAAATAAATACATTACCTCGTCGCTATCCATCCTGCAAACAGCCGCTGAAGACAGAAGAATACTTTTGAGCGAAGTCCTGGCCTTTGTGATTCGCCTACAAAACAAACGCACACCACCGGCAGATCTGTATCTCTATGACAGCATGCGCTCGCTCTAGCGCTCATGGGTAGTTGAGTTGTCTTTCCGGTCAAGCGGGGATCTTCCGTCATGCTGCTTTAAATGTCGTGCACTAGTAGGGGGCAATATGGCTATTGGCTATTGATATAAACAATAATGTAAAATTCAATATTGATATTAAAAATTATCAAAGAATTATGACAAAATGATAAATTCGATTATAATATCAATATTTTGAGGGGCACCACCCTGTCTCCAGGGACGGACAACCAAATTGACAAAATCAGAATTTAGTCTCAGAAGGTGTAAAAATCAAAACATGTAGTCTGAGCACTGAACTGTTATGACTCCAGCAAGTATCACAGTTCTTTAAGCACACTAAGCACAAACAATGGATTAGATTATAATACTTTTTTTTTTTTATAATTATGATTATTTAAAATATCATTACTCATGATAAACTACTATAATTCAAATAATAAGCAAAATATCAACTACTAACTACAAAACCACTAAAAATGTGACAACCACAAAATCAACAAAGGCAATGACTGCAGCAGCAGTAACCCACAGCATCACTGGTAATGATCAACAGCATATCACAGCAGCAACAGTAAATGTTATCACTGATGATGACGCATATGTGTGTGTGAATGTGTGTGTGTGTGTGTGGGTGTGAAGGAGATGCAAGAGGAGGAGAGAAAGAGAGGGAGTGGCGAAGAGATCACGTGAGGGGGAGTCCTGAACCAAAATGGCGACAGGGGGACGTGTCCTGTTCTCTCTGGAGCCAAGATGGAGACTCACCACATGAACTAAGAAAGGGTCTTTGAGCCCACGTGCTACAAAGGCGACCTTGTAAAATTTAGGCGCTCACTGGATGGCACCTTTAATATCTGTGTGGTGTGAGAGAGATACATGTGTGTGAGTGAGACAAGAAAGAGAGAGAGAGAACCCAAGAAGATCGTCACCTACAGTTGATAATTACAGTATCATTACACAATAACAGAGCCAGTAAACCGAAGTCTACCTGATCTGATATTGGTCCTTTAACCAGTAATACCATGGATCCGCGGCTGTGCGCTCTGGATCCGCGGCTGTGCGCTCTGGGTCCAGCTATGCGCTCTGTGTCCTGATGTGCGCTCTGGGTCCAGCTGTGCACTCTGGGTCGCCTGTGTGCTCTGTGTCTGCAGCTGTACTCTCGGTCTGGCTGTGTGCTCTGTGTCCGTGGCTGTACACGGGGTCTGTCTGTGCGCTTTGGGTCTGAAGCTGTACGCTTGGTCCGCAGCTGTATGCTGGGTCCGGCTGTGCACTCTGGGTCCGCCGCTGTACGCTGGGTCCGGCTGTGCACTCTGGGTCCGCAGCTGTACGCTGGGTCCGGCTGTAAACTGGGTCCTCACAGACGCTTGATCTGCTGATTTTACAGCAATATGTGTCGAGTAAAAAGGGAGGTGAAGAAAAAGGGAAAAATTAAAACAAAACGAACTGCAGTCTATATGCTCGTCCTGTGAGTTTGAAGACTGTGGCCTTTTAAAGATATGATGAAAAGACAGAAACAAAGCTTGTTGTATGTTCTCTTTGGTGGTCAGGTCATCAGAAAGCCAGGAGCTCTCTACCTTATGACCAAACACTTACCAGTGCCTTTGGGGATTGCGCCGAGCTTTGGCTGTGTTCTTGTTTTTAAAAACTCTATAAAGTCAAGTTGTTTTTGCTTTTGCACCAAATAGCAGCTCGGAGTATCCACCCTTTTTGGTCTCCCTGGTGGGGGTGCTGAAGAGTGCCCCTACTGGGAACTCCATTCTTCTACTGAGCGACTTCAACACTCACATCGGAAATAAAAGTGAGACCTGGAGGGGCGTGATTTGGAGGAACGCCCCCCCGATCTGAACCCAAGCTGTGTTTTGTTACTGGACTTCTGTGCTCGTCACAGGCTGACCATAATGAACACCATGTTCAAACATAAGAAAGTCTATGTGTGCTATTGGTACCAGGACACTCAGGCTGCAGTTCAAGGATTGACTTTGTATTGGTATCACCGGACTTGCAGCCACAAGTTGTGGACACACGGGTGAAGGGAGGGGTAGAGCTCTCTACTGATCACCACCTGGTGGTGAATTGGCTCCGATGGTGGGGAAGAATGCTCGTCAGACCTGGGACCCTCAATTATATTCTCTCCAAGGGCTTTAATTATTATTATTATTTTAAAACAGGGAAGGATGGCACAGGGTGCACAGAGCCTGGCGCACCCCGTACAGTGTTAATTTCAATGGCAATTTGGTAGACCTGCTGTGCCAAGATGGGTGTGATGGCACACCAGAGGTGCTGACAGATTTAGGTTGGCACAGAGACAATTTCGTGCAAAAAAAAGTGTTGCCAGCTCCAACATGGTCTATTCTAGGTGCAGGCAAAGCGCACCCTCAACAGTTGTAATTTGGTGACAGGCGCCCATGTGCACACACGTCAGTAATACCTCAGAGGCAGGTTTTCTGGGTGTCAGGCACATTTCAATGCAATAAACAATCACAGCGACCACTATTTAATGTGACCGTCTGAACCAGCATATACATTTGTATATACATATTAATTGTCCCATCACATCTGATATCGGATTAAAGTCGTTTGTCGTGGCCTCAGTTGCGCGCTCTGATGGCCCCTCCACTCTCTAAGTTGCTGTAATAGTGACAGTAGCTCTGACCATATCCGCTACCGGGTCTTTCCACCACAGAGTAGCCGTGGTGGTGGGGATCAGTCAGACCAATCAGTCGCTGCGCCTCGCCTGCAGCACATTTAAAGGCAAGGGGAGGTGTTCATTTGATTGGTGAAGACATATTTAGAATCAGTAACAGTTGACTGTTACAGATAAATATGGAAGTAATGAAATATCATCCCAGCTGTTCACACTCGGCTGCAAATTGATCCAATGAGGGCTTTGGGTGTTGGTCCGATGAAGCCAGCTGGACACATCTTCTACAAAAGGCAGTGAACCAATCCTGATGTCACCAAACTGGACCCCCTCAAGACCCTGGCTGGACCAAGGAATTCTGTCAATAAAAGTTATGACAGCATACTGCTTTCCCTTTCTAGGATCCCTGACGGTGGTTTAGAATCTTTTCAAAGCTTCTCCTTCTCCATGGTCTCACCTAGGTTTTTGCATTGGCAACCATTAGAGCTGCATCACACTTGGCTTGACAGTACCTGTCAGCTGTCTCCTGAGTCTCACTGGAAAAAAAGGCCTTATTAGACTTCTTTTCAGCTTGATGGCATCCCTCACTCCCTGAGTGTTCAGGTTTGGGTACTGCCACCACAACACGCACTGACCACCTTATGGCCACAGCTCTGATCAGTCACCTCAATAATAGAAGCCCTAAACAAGGCCCACTCGGACTCAGAGTTCCTTGCCTCCCCCAGGACTTGGTTGAAACACTCCCAGAGGTGGAAATTTAAGCCCTGCCTGACAGAGACTCGACCAGATGTTTCCAGCAGACCCACACAACACCCTTGGGCCTGCCAAGTCTAACTGGCATCCTCCCACAGTTTTGGAGTCGTCTCACCGCATGGTGGTGATCAGTGTACAGCTCCACCCCTCTCTTCACCCAAGTGTCCAATGATGAAGCAAGTCCGACTGCAGGACCACAAAGGGGATCATTGAACTGTAGCTTAGGGTGTCCTGGTGCCAAGTGCACATAAGGACACCCTTATGTTTGAACATGTTGTTTTTTATGGACAATCTGTGAGGAGCACAGAAGTCCAATAACAAAGCACCATTCGGGTTCAGATCGGGGGGGTCATTCTTCTCAACCACTCCCCTCCAGGTACCGCTGTTGTTGTCAATGTGAGAGTTGAAGTCCTCCTTGCGCACCAGTTCAGGTGATGCTGCATGTCCCCAGAGCTAGCTGTTGCAGTCGGGGATTGGACCACCTAGGTCATGTTGCACAGACCCGGGCTGTACCCTGCCGGGCCCCATAGGCACAGACTTGGCCACCAGATGCTTGCCAGCAAGCACCACCCCAAGCTTGGCTCCAGATAAGGGAGCCTGGTGATCCATGTCCCACAAGGGAAACTGGAATCCATTTATGTTGTACCCCAAAGTCCTTTTTAAGCCACGCCTTGTCTGGCCCCTCCCCCAGGACTTACTTGCCTGGGGTGACCCTACCCTACATCGATCCCCTGACAACATAGCTTGTGGGGTCACTGGGATATGCAAATTCTTCCACTGTGATAAGGTGGCGGCTCAGGGAGGGGATATTACCTCTGACAATTTTCTGTCACGACATCAAGTGACGATGAAAAACATGTTTGTTTTAAAACAGGGATTGGCACATTGGTGTAGTGTGAACCAGAGGTGGGAGAAAGTCACTGTTTTGCAAGTCTCAAGTAAAGACGGGCAAGTTCAAGTCGAGTCTCAAGTATAGACAAGAGAAGTCAAGTCTGAAGTCATAGGCTTAAAATTTTCAAGTCCTTCCAAGTTGTCAGGATTTTGTCCCTTCGCAATTCTTAAAGCTCAGTATAACTTTTACGGTTCGTACCAAAAACCCCTGACATAACTCAAAAATGAAGAACGATGAGACAGCTGAAGGCAAAATAGATGGGATTTAATTAACGGCCGGAGATACAAACATTCAACAAGAAGCTGGATGTTGATCTGAAGAGATGTTATGTTTTCTCTCTTTTATGAGAGTGTCAAGGAAGGTGTGTGTATGTAGTGACCTCGGTACATCACTATCTTGGAACAAGCCAGACTGAGCTGGTATGGAGGATGTCCCTCAAACTTGATAAAGGGCGCGAGACAGCCTCCATACGAGGTTACGTACGGAGGTCACATTATCAGTAATGAATCAGTGTGTAAGGTATGTGTGTGTGTGTGTCTGTGTCAGAAGTATGCAAAAGCTAGACAATGATTAAAAACATGATTATATTACAGGATAAAGAGTCAAATACATGAAAAGATTATATACAATATGTACAAAAGTTGAATACATAAAATATGTACAAAGGTCAAATTATTCTTCACACAAGTCATAAGCATCGTTGAACAAATAAAAAAACAATAAAAACCAGGACAGTTTTGTCACTATAAAAACAACCAGGACAGTCAGGGCAGGACATGAAAACAGGACACTTGTTCACCCTGGGCCTTAACTTCACAATTATTTTCAGCTAATGTCAGTCTCAGTTTTTAGCCACGGCGAGTTTACGAGCGAACATATACCGTTGTTGCATATAACAGATGCTAATCTAAAGTTACCCAAAAGGATCTCACAACAAGTACCAGACCAACTTATCTTTCTCTGTACAGCTTCAGGTGCCAAACAAAGTTCGACGTTGCTGTGTCGTGCGGGAACAACGCATTTCTAGGTTGTTCCTGCAGTCTTGCACTCAGGGAATAACTGTGTAATCCAAACCCTCTTTGTTTATTCTTCTAAACCCTGATTGGATGTTAATAGATGCATTCAATGGGGCAGATCCTGTGGGGAAAAATATTGTCTTGCTGGAAATGACAGAAATCAGTCACTTAGTCGAATACTTTGAATGGAGCACATTTTATTCAACAGTCTTACTGAAAATTTCAAGTATTTTCAAGTCATCAGACTAAAGTCAGAGTCAAGTCCCGAGTCATTAATGTCAAAGTCCATGTCCAGTTGCAAGTCTTTGATGATATTGTCAAGTCGAGTCCAAAGTCATCAAAATTGTGACTTGAGTCTGACTCGAGTCTAAGTCGCATGACTCGAGTCCACACCTCTGGTGTGAACACATTGTCTTGTTAAGCTCCATTAGGATTTAGTAAAATACCCATCTATCTATCTTGGGTAGGAGTAGCTCTATAATGAGCCTAGATGACTATTTTTGAAAATGCCTCATATCAAGTCGAATTTAAAAAAAAAGACTGCCTCAGGGAAGCATGTTAGGGAAGATGAAGAGTTTGCTGAGTTTGCTGACCCTGATGAAGCTAGAAGCCCATGCTGAGGTGAGGGAACCAGAAACAATGTTAACCCTGGTGTTCTTTAGGTTTCAGTAAGATAATAAACGACATTACAAAGTCATTCCATGGTAAAGATGAGAGAGTGCATTGATGGATAAAGAAAAAACATTTACTATCTCTCCATCACCATTGTGGTAAGAGACCAAAACACTCATATCAGCTTTAAACTGTCTTCTTACTAGGGATGCAAAGAAGAAAAAAATTAATTATATTCAGGCAGAGGCTTTAAGAGCATGGAGATATAGCGGTTAAATGTCTGTCCTAATGGACAATTTCTTTGCTCAGTTTGATTTACCTAATCTGTCAAAACAGCAGAAAACTGCCCTGAGTTGTCCCATCACTAAAGTGATGGAAGTTTTTCAAACATTACAAAATGGAAAGTCAGCAGGACCAGACGTCTTCTGCTGTGAAATTTAAATACAATTCCAAAATATTCTTGTAGAACGTATTCTTGGTATGTTCAATTATTCCTTCATGAAAGGAGAATTCCTACAGACACTGCAAGAGGACCATGTATCCTTAATTTTAAAAAAAGGGAAGGGTCCTAATTGTTGCGTGGCCTATAGGCCCATACCCTCTTAAATGTGAATAGGAAGCTGCTTTCAAAATCTTTTGCCTCCTAGAAATCCTCTTACCAATACGAGTAAAGGAAGACCAGAGGGGTATTAAAAGGTTTTGAACTCAGCCACTAATGTTAGACATTTGTTGAACATTTGTCTAGTGCCTGGTGCTCCATCTCAATGCAGACAAAGCATTGAATAGTCTTCATGTATACACAGGATAGATCTGGTTTGGGAAGTACTTTATAAAATTGGTCAAAATTATATATACAAGACCACAAGCAGTAGTCTTGACTAATGGATTCAGGTCTTAATACTTAAATACAGACGGGTGATGCAAGGCTTCCCTTTATCACCCTTCCTATCTTCTTTGGCCATAAGGATGACATCCACAATACAGAGTTAAAAGAATGAACAGCTGTCTCACAAAATAACCATATTTACAGATGGTGTTCTGATCCATCTGACCAACCCTGAAACTTCTGTTCCTGGTCTTATTGATGTGATTGACAGATTTCACTGGTTTTAGGATCAATTTGGCTAAATCAGATGTTATGTCCTTGGTTCTTCAGCAGTATCAACTAGTGTGCCTTAGTTCCTTTGAAATGGTCTGGCAGTGGGTTTGTGTTCTTGGGAGTCTACATCAACCCAACATTTGATCAACTATATAAACGCAGTATTGCACCCTTTGAAAAATTTTATTTTAAATATGTGTTGTCTCTTATGTAAGAGCTGTCCTGTTTGTTTGTTTTGTGTGTTTTGTGTTTGTTCTGCAATGTGTCAAGTTTTGTAGACAGTTTTTTTGAATGGAAACAAAAACTGCAATAAACCCAGTGGAAAAAAAACCTATTCATTAAATCCTCTTCATTTTTCCCTCTCTCTTTCTCTGTGGTGTCCCTTGCAGGTTTGCGAGGTTAAGACTGAACTTCTGGCCCCTTCTGTTGATGTCACTCATCATCCTCTCCATAATTGGCATCGTCACTCACGTCTTCCTCACCCCTCAGATATGGTGCATACAGACACACACTCACACACATTCACGGGCATGTTAAGCTTTCATTAAAGGCAGGGTTACGGTGTACATTTTAGGACATCCTCAGTCTCAGGAAAACCTCTGTCATTTCTCAGACCAAACAGCCTCAGAAAAACCTCCGTCATACCAGACAGACTCAGAAAAACCTCCGTCATACCAGACAGACTCAGAAAAACCTCCGTCATACCAAACGGACTCAGAAAAACCTCCGTCATACCAAACGGACTCAGAATAACCTCTGTCATACCAAACGGACTCAGAATAACCTCTGTCATACCAAACAGACTCAGAAAAACCTCCGTCATACCAAACGGACTCAGAAAAACCTCGGTCATACCAAACAGACTCAGAAAAACCTCGGTCATACCAAACAGACTCAGAAAAACCTCCGTCATACCAAACGACATCAGACCAAACCTCCGTCAGATAATACGGCCTCAGGCTTCAAAATAAAAGACATCAGACAAAACGGCGTGAAATTAAACTGCCTCAACCAAAACAACGTAAGACAAAACAGCCTCAAAATGAAAGCCATCAGACAAAACTACACTGGAAAAACGGACTCAAATAAAAAACAGCATCCGATTGTAACATCCAACTGAACATTATTTTTAAGAGACCGGAAGTGCGCATGACATCAAAAGTCAGAATCATATACATTATTATATTATATATGTCCGAAATGGCATACTAACGTACTACATACTCATGTGTATATGCTGTATACTACATACTATAAGTATGATTAGAATGCCAACGTTGACACTGTAGTATACTACTAAGTTTCCCATGATGCATTTCAAACCCCTGACAACAAAAATCAGAAGCACACCAGGCTATCAAATATCTCTGTTGATTCTCCACATTTGAAAGTTCAAAGAGCATTTTTAGGCGAGAAAGTTACCACGTAGAATACCAAAATGTGGTCATTTGAGCCATAAAATGCATGGATACGAATTTCATTTGGACATTTCGGACATTCGGTTATGCGCGCCATTATGCTATCGAAGAAACTTCCGGTCGGCTCCAAAACAAGAGCCCAATTTACAAAAGCATTAAAGAACTAAAAGGAGATAATAAAGAATGCTTTTATTTGGAAAACGGGAAGTTTGCTAGTGGCTGATTTTTAGCTGAATGCCGTCGCAAGACAATTTAACATTTATAACATTACGATAATTATGATATTGTTACGAGTTGACGCTGTTTTTTATTTGAGTCCGTTTTTCCAGTATTTTGTCTAATGGCTTTCATTTTGAAGCCTGAGGCCGTATTATCTGACGGAGGTTTTATTGAGGGAGGTTTTTCTGATGCCACTTGGTCTGAGGCTGTTCGGTCTGAGGGAGGTTTTTCTGAGGGAGGTTTTTCTGATGCCGTTTGGTCTGAGGCCGTTTGGTATGATGGAGGTTTTTTTATGATGCCGCTTTGTTCTGAGAAATGACAGAGGTTTTCCTGAGACTGAGGATGTCCTAAAATGTTCACCATACAGGGTTGGTTATTAGATTTATATACACTTTTTATTCTGGTTAAAATGATCGTTATACCCCAATGGCAATCAATGCATGATGTGTTCTTTAAAGAAAGCAAATAATAGCCACAGTCTACAGCAGGAGTAAGCCAGGGAAAACATCAACCAATCATACAACCAAATTTATTAAAGCACTGAAATCCTGTACTGCTGCTGTCCACCACATGATCATGTTTTGGTGTTTTCTTACCACAAAGTGAAACATGACTTGGCCATTAAATCAGTCATGTGGTCGCACATCAGTGGCACTGTTGTTGGGTAGAACAACACTGAACATTTTGACCTTAGTACAAGTTGGTCTGCAGATTTTAAATGTGAATATGGTCTGAAAGTAATCAAGATTTGATTGTTGATGACTTTTCAGATATGTGACTCCCCTCTGAATTTTTTCTTTGTCTTTATAGCCAAGCCCACAGTTGGTCTGGGATGGAAAGTACAGCAATTTTGAAAGTCTTTGGTAATGCTCTGCATGTCTTTAGAAAGTGTTATGACCCGCTCGTAGAGGTCACAACGTTAAGAGAGGTTCACATTGGTAATTTGAGTTTTAAATCACTTCTAATTCAGTAAGCAAAACACAGACCAAATGTGACACAGTCTTCTCCAACTCCTGCACACCAAAGGGGAAGAGAGAGCTGGAAGGCTGAGCCAGTCTGGCCTTAATGCCTTTCAGCCAGCTGTCCAGCAATCAGTAATCAGTCAGGGGAGGTGTCTTCCAGGTATGCCTCACCTGCTCTGAAACAAAAGAAAAATAGCAGTAACACTTTTACAAGACCCTGCCTCTAGATGGGGCCAAACACCCCAATCAAAAGATTAAACAACTGGCCAAAACACAACTATCTACTCAGGGCCACCACACAAGACTTTCCACCCCACGCAAATGTGGAATCAAAGACCACTTTTGCTGTTCCATCAGCTCCTAAGAAACAGACAGCACCAGCCTTTCACTGTATCCACAGTGTCTGTAATTTAAACTTGAGAGGTTTACTCTACGAAGAGAAGTCTAAACAGTCACTGGAAGAAGTTGTTGAGGGATGATATGGATTATTAACCAATCAAAACTGTAATGAGACTACATGAGGCATAACTGCTTGCAAAACAGATGTTTTATTGTCTTTAAAAGACTTTTAAAGATCATGAAGATTTGCTGAAAATGTATGAGACTGACCAAAAGACTATGCTGCTGTCAGAGCAGTCATCCAGAAAGAGAGGTGTTCAGATGGACCACTGAGAGAATAAATGGTTCACCTAGTGTGTAACGTAATTATACAGAATCACAAAAATGTAATGTTAAGAAAGCAGAATAAAAATTAAAAATCACATTTTACTGATGTACTTTTTATCTGACTTCTTTTGCAGGTATGGCTGTGTAAAAGGACCCCTGAGCCGTAGCGAACAGGATTATATCCCCAAGCCTCAGACAGAATATCGGTTTGTCACAGAAGCATCAGATCCAACGACCCAGAGTGTAACGACGTGCACGCCAAAGAATCACATCTTCTTCCTGAAGACTCATAAAACTGGCAGCAGCACCATCTTGAACATCTTGTATCGATATGGGGACAGCAGGAACCTAACATTCGCCTTGCCCGTATACAGAGTAATGCACCTGGGTTACCCACAGCTCTTCACCGGCAACTTTGTGGAAGGTTTCAGGAGCCACAGAGTGGATGAGTATCACATCATGTGCAACCACTTGAGGTTCAGGAAATCTGAGGTTAGATCATCTGGTTGAGGACCAGTTAGACTCAGAGGTTTCTTTGTGAATAATGATAAAACCGAATTCAATTACCTTTTTAGGTGCCAAAGTCACAAAAGTGTGACAAGCAACATTGCTGGATAAACCAGGCCATAGCTGTTAATATAGAGCTGAATAGTGTTACCACTGTTCAACAGAAGATAGTGGAAATGTGCTACTTTCCCCATAGCAGCATTTGTGGGCGTGTTTCTATTCAAAGCTATGGCGTATATATTATACTATATTTATTTTGAAACACACACCAGATGTAGGAAATGCAGGAGCAGCTGTAGTGGTTGCAGAGTGGAGCAGAGATAGAGAGCGAGTTAGAGTCAGGAAGCCGACAGTGCTTTGTCAAGTACTGGCTGATTCTGATTCCAAGGAGGAATATTTCCCTCTGAGGATGTTCAGCCCTCCAGTGAGGAAAAAACTGGCAGCGTATCTATCTACGTACAGCAGCAGCGAGTCCATAACAGTCCCCAAGCAGCTCATATGAGGCCGATGCTTTGCCCCTCTGTGGCCGGGATGGAAGTAATCAGCAAGTGCCAGGGAGAGAACGTGGTCTGGGAAGCAGGGAAGCTCAAATCACCGCAAAACATGACAGAGGTAGTGGGAAAGAGAAAAAAAGTGAAGCTCTGGGCAGACGAGGGAGAAGCCGGGGGATAAAAGCACAGTCAAGACAGCAGAGGCGTTCATGCTCAGCATGCTCAGCATGTAAATTACAGTGATGATGAAGGCTGAGTTCACTCAGGGATG
The DNA here is from genome assembly GCA_036419115.1 of Scarus forsteni. Classification (NCBI taxonomy): domain Eukaryota; kingdom Metazoa; phylum Chordata; class Actinopteri; order Labriformes; family Labridae; genus Scarus; species Scarus forsteni. Next base: position 82,307 of record JAZDUH010000121.1, read on the forward strand.
AGGAAGAGTTCCACAAGTGGATCAGAGATTTTGATGGGTCTATTGGGTATTGTGAAGACAACGATGAGGCAAATTTTTAACCCAAATGACTTCTTGGGTTTTTTTGGATGGTGAATTCTGGGGCCTAATCACAAATGAGAAAAACAGATATGCCCACCAGTTCTTAGAGAGGGAAAACCCCAAACTACACTTCAGATTTTATGACTGGTACGATGTCAAAGTCCCTGAAAGCTTTAATGTCATTTCATTTGTGTATATTTTTCAATATGGCTGCGACCTGGTGATGTCACAATATGCAAACTATTACTTCTGTTCCAAATTTTGGGTCATATTGAAGATTTTTTGCAACAAACAGTCTTCCCTTATCTCTAAACACTTTCAAACTACAGCCTTTTCTAATCTTGGTAGCAAAATTAATATTTTATTGAAAACACTCTGGCACCTAAAGGGTTAAAAGCAACAGTTAAACTTATTTGATGGTATAAAAGCTACTCGGCCAGTTTTTGCTTACGGAACTGATGGATGGAGATGGATAGTAAAAAAAAAATGTAGAGATGGTGCCTATGATCATATGCTTTATCATCTCCATATACCGTAAATTCCGGACTATAAGCCGCTACTTTTTTTCTACACTTCAAACACTGCGGCTTATACTACAGTGCGGCTTATTTATGTTTTTTTTTCGTGGCGGCAAAAACAGTTTGCCTAGCAACAGCAGACCAATGAAATTCTTCTGTTTTAGTCTCTTGGACATGTTTGCCCTGCTCTCTGTGACTTGTTCTCTGTTGAATGGGAATATAAAAATTAATATGAGCTAAAAACAAAGCACGCGTCATCAAAAAAAAAGCGCATGGCGCGCTCTCCGCTGTGGATAAAAGTAAATAAACTGGCTTTGATCAGATGATTTGACAGGCCGAACTAGTGCCGAATTATCTAAAAAATAATATTTTGTGGTCACCTAGGTGTAGATGGGCGGGGATGTGGTGTACAAAGTGCTAATAATAAAAACACTCTAGTTTTTGAATGGGGTTTGGCCCGCTGCTGCCAAGTGCGTCACAGGGCGCATTTGCGGGTACGTGCATCAGCTGATCAAACAGCTGTTCACCACAACACGCACACAGGCACAAACAACACAAAGCTCATGGATGTTTTTCAAAATTTACAAGCACGTTTCAAAAAGAGGTTTCAAGTTTTTATGAGTTTATGTTTTATTCAGTTGGGCATATTTGACAAACAACTCGGAAAAAATAGGTGAGGTCCGGACCTCGCTGACCTCATACCTGGCTACGGCCAGGTGGATAAGTCGTGTGCAGCCGCAGGTGCAGCGTTAATGTGAGTAAACTTCAGTGGGGCGGGGGCGGGGAGAATGAGCCAACATCAGAGAAGGGGTATTTACGCGCCCGCCGATCGTCACAGCGGGCTTTACGCGCCGTTACGCTGCAAAGAACCAGCACAAGCAGGCTCGTACCGTAAGCACGCATAATAAAAAATGAAGACAACGTGGTGCTCCCTCCGCTACATCACTGGCATGGAGTGACATCGAGCAAAAGAGCCGCATCCGGCACCGGAACCGCGGGTTGCAGGGAGCCGCCACAAATAGCCGCATGTGGCTCCGGAGTTTAGACAGTAAATGAGGCCGCTCTTCGTCCTCCATTAAAATCCGTTAATATCACAAACAGTGACAGCTCCTTCCCCCCCGCTACACACACACACACACTCATACGCGCGCACACACACACAAACTCTCTCCGCCCGGTTGACTGAAATCCGTCGCAGCGACGGAGAACTTTAATCCATGCTAATTTCTAAATAAAAATAATGAAAGAATGAATGAGTGTTTGAGCTATTTTTTCATATTACTACGTGGGATACTGCGGCTTAAAATCCGGTGCGGCTTGTACAAGTACAATCAAGGCTTGACATTAACACCCGCCAACCCGCCAATTGCGGGTGGATTTCGTCAGTGGCTGGTAACACCGCCGCTCCCACTAGCCACTTTGGCGGGTTGAATTTTATGTACACGTTTAATTGTAGTTTTCTCAAACGGCATCTGAAATAATGAACCAATTGCAATATAAGACCACGACACTACAACTCCCGTGAGCACTGCCTGCATAAAGTGTTTGCTCATCATTGGTCCATTCGTGGAAGCCTTTGCGACGTCACTGCTGACAGGGGATCAGGTCAGACTCGGGTCAAACGATAAGCGGAGGAGCGATGTGGCGGCATTTCCAAGGAGTTACGAGACCCGGAGAGAAACAAGAGAAACCAAACAAGAGAAAACCCGATGAACCGAAGGATGAGGAGGCGAAAAAGAAAAGATTTTTTAATGAAAAATGGAAGACAGGTCGAGAATGGCTGGTGTATGACCTGGGAGAGAAGGTGATGTTCTGCTCTGACTGTCGGACAGGTCCTCAGGTATTAAGCTCTGATAAAGTTGTGTGTAACATTGTGCTCCTTTCATATGAAGATATGCAGTATATTAAAACAGAGTAATTAAAGTAGTAGTTTGTTATTGCTTATAATAAAATGGTAAAAGGGTACAGAAGATTAATTGAACGGATAAAAATTCAGCAAGAGACACTGTCTGCTTAAATATTTATTAACGATTGTAATCAGAAAATCATTTCTTTTTTCATGAGAATGACAATGAAGGAGAAGTCAATTAAATTTCCTCAGGGCTTTCATTGATGT